>OX578155.1:101947471-102169971 GCA_951213105.1 Amaurobius ferox
TCTATTTGAAGAATGTGACTTGTCTTGTTTCCTCTGGTCTTTCTTAGCAACTTTCACTGTTTATTATTTATATATTATTTATTGTAAGTGTAAATAATGTTAACATAATGTAAACAATCTCGGTCAACAACCTGACTTTCTACTGTTTTAAAGAAATTCCCGCTTCCTACACGGCTACTGAATTTCAATTTAATACAGAATCGCTAACGACATATTTTTTTAGACTATAGTATAAATTGATGTAAGAAAGTAAAATCCCTTAACAGATAGTTATTATATGTAAAAAGGAAATGAAGTCCTTATTATTTAACATCAAAACATGCAAACGTAAAACCGGAAGTGGCATTTCTAGTACCGGATGTGAAAATACTAAGTGAATCTACTCCCCACCGAAACTCTATGCTGAATCCATGTAATGCATCATCTAATCCATATTTATAGCCAATCCTAACAAATAGATTTTTCAAGAAAAATGGAAATTATTAAAGCAGTATTAGGAAAAATCGTAAGTGGAATTTCTTAGTAAGCACCCTAATCCCCTTCAAAATTTTAGGCTGAATACACATTAGTGTCATCTGAACTACTTCTATAGCCCATTCTAGAAAAGAAATATTGCAAGGAAAATGTAAATGTTTGAATTTGGAGAGACATCTCCAAAATCGAGAGCGGATATATTATTTTAAACAACAAAGATCAATCATGCTTAAAGCATTGATTATAAAACACTTTTCCAACTGAAATGCAAAGTGCGATACATTCATCGGTGATATTTTTTTATTATTAACTGAACTACTATAATTTATTTTACTTGAAAACTTAAAACTTCTTTGATAAAAATGAACTTTATTCAAATGGCGTCATCGAAATATAAATCGTCTGGTTCTATATGTAAAAGCAGTGAATATTTCATGCATACGCTTTTATTTCAGACTCCAGAGTTAAAAAATTATTTTGGTGAAAAAAATTCATCTATTATTATGCAGTTTTTCTTTAGAATCACTTGTTTATATTCTGCATCCATTAAAATTAGGCTTCGTTCTAGAAATAATCAGGGTTGATGATCATTTAAACTCAAAAATATTTTAATTGGGTTGGTGTGGAATATAGATGCATTAAAATTACTCAAAAATAAAGCGGTTTTAGGACGGATACACCACAAAATATAAATTTTAAATAACTTTAAAAATCGCGATTTTTACTCTGGCAAAAAAAAAAAATAAATGCTGTACTTTATTTTGAAGTGGGTCACATGATCTCTTCATATTATATGGGTATAGTTATTATTTTAATTTTTATTTAAAAAACTACCGCACATATTTCGATGAAATCTTTATTATATATTTTATAGGATAATTTGAATATTTCCTGAAACTTTCAAAACAATTTCTGAATTTTAAATTCGCTTAAAAATATTTGTAGAATTGGGTCCCATAGGGCTCAATGTATTTCATTTTTTCAACCCGGGTTTAATCCAAAACTAATTGAGTGATATTTTTCATTTACATTCCCATATGTCCCACAGATAGTCTCAACAACATACTAAAATTTCATTTTGATAAAGTCATTTTTATGGCAGTTATCGTGCGAACAGACAGACAGAATGAACAAAGTCATAAATACTTTTCAACTATGCTGTGAAGTGTTTAAAATGGGGTAAAGAAAGAGGTAAAAGGACATCTCCTTATCCGACGATGAACAAAATGGAAGAAAGTAAGGTATTTCGATGGGAATGGAAATTCCAATTTTATGAACTTAAATGTTTTTACTATGCCTGAACACAAATCTAGTGTTTGTTCACTATCTGTGTGTCTGTATGTTTGTGGAGAAGTATGTTTGGAACAAAATAGCTTCAAAGTATAACCATAAGATGACAATGGATTAAGACAGTAATTGAGATTTGAAGTTTTAAAAATTAAAACATATGCCTATGCTGGAAGGTTCAGCAGATTTGACTTCAGTTTTCGTGCATCTGCAATGAATTTTAGCCACACACTTTGAAGTTGGAAAGTTTCTTCAAATTAAATGCGAAATTCTTTCATACGATTTTTTCCTCCCGTATGTGAAATTCTCATGAAAATAGAGGTCGAAATTTTTATAGGACCCCTTGATCCAAAAAATTTTAATTAAAAAATGTTTTGCTGCAGAGTAGCTTGTTAAAGGAATTATCAACAATACGGTGGACTTATCTACACTATTCATGAAGATGCTTACAATGAAAATAACTTAAAAGCTAGTAATATAGGCAAATATGGGAAAATTGGAATTTGTTTATCCTTCGATTTTGACGCGTGATGCCGGCTGCAAACTGTAAACAGACTTAGCATAGAACGTGTCGGTACAATTTTATTTGTAGTTGACCCCGGATGCCGGGGAATAAAATTCGTGATCATTTTAAGCAGGGTTTGGCTGATCCGGAGATTAGGTCACCTTGGTTAAATCAGAGAAGACGCCACGCACTTTGTGAGGTTAAATCGGAGAAGACGCCACGCACTTTATGTTGCAATCTGGTAACCTCTTGTATCGGTTGTTTTCGGCGGAAATTGTGTAGCATCCAATAAGAATACGTTTTTGTGTTTGCTACAGTTTTTTGATGTAAAAGAACATTTCTATCAATATTTTTGGCCATTGTTGTGCGTGTTTGCTTGTTCTTTCGTTATTTGATTTATTTTGTAATAATTATTCGTTTTAGTTTTGCGGATTTGCTTTTGTCGTCGATTATATTTCCCTTATGTCTTCTGGTATGCGCGAGCAAATGGAAGGTGAGTGTAGTTTTGTAAAGCGTGGTAGAATGGATGTTGGTATGAATGAATCTAGAATAAAATTTTACTATGATTTGGAAAATAAAGGTTTGAAAGAAGTGATTAATTGGTGTGTTATGAAAGGGATTATGAGTGATAAATACGGATCCTCGGTTGCATGGAGAAAGTGATTTTGCTACGTGCGATATGCACAGATAAAATTGTAGCATATTCTGTGTCTGGGCGCCGCAGGCGACCGTTCCTAATAAACCGGAGATCACTGGGGGCCCCGTTCCGGTGTAGAACGACCTTTAGGTCGAACCCCTGCCCCTGTACGAACCACTGGTACATACGGACCACTAATACATCCGTTCCACAATTTTCGATCTTTAGATCAAATCCCTGCTCTTACACGGACCTGTAGGTCGAACCCATTCCTTTATATGGATCCTCAGTTAGATGGAGAAAGCGATCTTGATACGTACGATATGCACAGATAAAATTGTAGCATAAAAATTTTAAATTTTACAAAAATCTGATTTTGGAACGTTTACATGAGTATTATTAATTTTTTTATTCTGCAGTTTTATAAAGTTATTTAATTTTCTTAAAATACACAAAAATCGTATTTTGTAACGTTTTTTTCAGTATTATTCACTGTTATTTAAGTTAAATTAAATTATCATTTATATTAGAAAATCTTGTTTAGAACAAACACAATAGTCTGTGTTCTTCTACCAAAACATCATTTTGGTAGGAGGAGCCTATTTCTAATGACGGTAAATGACATCACTGAGGATGGGTGGAGCCAATTTCAAAACACGGAAGAAAGCGCCAACCACAGGCCAACTTGGCCCGATTTTGTACTTAGAAAAAAATTTGCGGTGACCTAATCTCCGGATTTACCCAGGGTTTTTTTCTCTTTTTAAATTTTTTACTTTATTAATTGAACGTTTTACTCAATTGACCCTATAAAAAATAAGTAGGACCTTCTTTTGTCATGAAAATCCCACCCACTGAAAAAAAAAGTACATGAAGGAATTCCGCATTTAATATTAACAAATTTTCAAACTGCAAATATTACTGCTGGCTGTTTTACATGCTAATCTATTTTTCGACGTTTTTCTTTAATATATTATATTTATTGCCTATTTACTGCAGATAACGGAGTCCGTACTTCAGGTTTCTTGGCTCAGGGTCTATCGATATATTAACCCGTACTCAGGAGGTGAGGCGTTGCTTTAATTTAATTTTTTGATTGTTGATAAAAAAATAAACCAGGAGTTGTATATATTAATCCTTCAACATTACGTAAAATCTAAAATACTCTTAAGAACGGTAGGTTTTCGTTACTCACATAGTCCATACCTTACATTTGTAGGTCATCGGCTGCGGCCTTTGTAGGAACTGGTGGGGTGGTATAACACCCCGTCATCTAGATTATTGATCACTAAAAAGCACAAAATGAACTTTCCTGTAGAAATGACATTGAATAAATAGTTTTTAAATCGTAGTGCTTAGAGCTTAACAACGAAATAAAACTATTTTATTCCGTAATACTATCTATTTGCAAAATGCCAATCCAAACCAAGACGCATCTTCAGGTGGCACTTGTGACCTTACTGTATTTTAAATAATAATAAAGTAGCAAATAAATATATTTAAATAATCCACGATTTTATATTACTTTTACTACATAGATAGTATTATGCAGAAGGAAAAATCTTGTGGCGGGGTCCACTTTTCAAGCATCCCCTGAATCGAACATTATTCAAGTGTATTATGTGCGTTAGAGTGCGTACATGTTGTTAAGGCAAAGACGCACAAATTATAATATTATTTGAAACATTTTAAATAATAAATAAAATGGTAGATAAATAAGTTTAATGAATAGACAATTTTATATTTTGGATTAAGCTTTATCAAAATTAAATAAGTTTTCGGCTATTATTGATATTTTAAAACCCATTAGTCACCTGTTCAATTTTGGCAAATATTTTTATTTAAATAGAAATATTTTTGATTGTTTAGCTGATTGAAACGGGATAGATAGTTGTGGAAAATTTCTTTTGTAACTTGATTTAGCATCTACATTTTGGAGTTGGTTGAAAATAAAAATATATTTTTTTTTTGCAATTCATTTATCAAAGGAATCAGGATATATTATTCTTTAGATTCGAGTGAAGATAATTTTACATTCTGAGAATAGAATAAATGAATCATTTGATGAAAACTCTTAGAAAATAGAACATGAATATTACACATAGCATTTGCACCAATTTTAAATCACAAATAACAATATATTTGTGTATCAATTATATTTATATTCTTGTCAAACTGCAATGCAACTTTTCAAAATATAAATAAGCTTTGTTTACATAATATTTCAAAGTGGTATTTGGGGTCTATACAGACCCCGCCAAAATGGCGATGTTCGTTATGGTCATTTATTTAAAGTTAACTTCGTTTTCAGAAATCGCAGAAACCAATAGTAAATACCTCACTCATCCAATTTAAATATTAATCAATTTATCGCTACTCTATAACGTGATGTCTTCATATATTATTAAAACATGGTATTCTCAATGTGTTATGTCTAAAAGAGTGCTAATTTTGTACTTTTTATTAACTTGATACTTACCATGTATCTTATAAAATTACATTTATTAAGCACAACAATCTCGCCAAAACAGGATACATCAGAATTCGCCCATTTATAGAAATTATTATGAATTTTTTTTTTTCAACAGTGAAACTTGAGTTCGATATTTGAAATATCAAAGTTCATTTTTAGACACCTAATAGACGATCAAATAGTTATGCTATACTTTTTATATCTGCTATGAATATCAATATAGTTTCAAATTTTCAATTTTGATCTCCTGCGAAAAATCGAACCATGTGTCTGACCATTAAAAATCATATTTCGTTTTCAGTTTTATTGATGTTATTCCATATGCACTTATAGTCCTGAAAAGAGACAAAGCAAAAGAACTTACCATTTTGTTTCATGATCTTTTCCATCAGATAAAATTGAACATCAATGAACAGCGTCAGCAGAACTTGCTATAATAGGATACGGCAGAAATATATTTATTTTATTTATGACTTAAGTCAGTGACAAAAATAAGGATTATTGTCGTTGAAGAAACGATCAGTAAATCATTGAAACCAAGTGGAGGGGGACGTCATCCCGGGACATGACTGACTTAATATTACCTGCTTTGCGCATATGACGAAATGGGAATTAAGAACGCACGCATTTTGTTCTCGGGCTCTCAAGAAGGACCAAATTTGTTAAACGATGTCATTAATTTCCTCTGACGTCACTGAATTCTGTAGAGCTCCTCTACTACAGGCTGACTTATCAAGCATATTGAAGCCCATAGGGTTCCATACTACATTTGCAAAATTTATAAGATAAGTGTTTAAAGTAAATGCTTTATATAAAAAAAGAAGTTTCGATTAGAATATTCTAGAACTTAGCTCGCACAAGTATGCCTCAGAACCGGGTATCCGATTATTTATTAGCCATTGTTTTCTTCTTTCTTCATTTCTAGGAAAGCGAAATAGCATAAAACCCTTTCTAGAATGATTAGAGTAGTTCGGTGCAGAACAGCCACCCATAACTATTTCAATTATACTTCCTAAAATGAAAATACGAATAGAGCTAATGCTAATAGATTGCGCTTCCAGCTAAGGTGGGCTTCAATATGCTTGATGAGTCAGCTCGTATATAGAGGAGTCTTAGGATTCTGTGTGCACATCACAATTTAAAATCTTAGCACAAGTTGTTGACGCCTGGATGTTGCCACTTCAAAATAAACAAACTATTTTTAACTGTAATAATGTGTGTGTTTTGGAAATTCCTCTCAAAATTTACTCTAGATCCTGAGCGAATCTTAATTCCCATTTCGTCAAGCTGACAGCTTTTCATGGATTGCCGGGCTGAGTGCTCAACCTTATATTAAAGAAGCTCGATTGAAACTACAAGCCACGTTCAGAACCTTTGACCGATCAGATCGTTAAAACCCGAAGTATTCAAAACTCACATTGGTCCGTTTGGTAGATATTACGAGCCAATTAGAGAATTGTCTATTCACGTACGACTCAAGCCGATAGTTAAAATGAGACAATTTTTTGTGCGTACTAGGGAAACGCGCCCGAAAACCTCCATTTTGACATTTATCAGTCCTCTTACTTAAATCGATAAGAGCCCCATTAGTCTGATAGTATTTTTCTAGAAATCTTCAATGAAGCAAATTGAACTCTATGGCTACTTAAACAGTTTGATTAGCTGGCCTGACTGGTCAATAGTTCCTTACACATCAGCGTTTCTTTGCGGCGATTTCTGTCATCTTAAAATTATGTTCCTCATTTTTTATTTGTATTGGCAACTTTAGATGATAAAGTGTTAACATGGAGAGGTCAATGAAATACTTGTAAATATGTCTTTCATAGTAATATGCTTTTCAAGAAATAAGCCATGCAGGGATGAAACTTTCGAACACAGATAAACATTCATCTCCGTTTTTCTATTTCTCTCTTTCATTCACACGATAAAAAATTTCAGAACAAAAAATATCCCTGGGATCTGGCATCTCTTTGTCGAATTTAGAGTAGTGCACTGTGGTTAAATAACTCCTCAAATAATTTCTCCGAAAGCAACATACTACACAAAATTAATATTGCAGACTGGTTTTGAATGCAAGACGCAGCCTTTTTCGTCAGGACATGGAAGCAGCGCACTTTTCTCTTGTGCCAACTTTCATGACTGTAGGTGTTTACGTTGTCGATCTACCTTCCACGAGTGAAGGTTGTTATGTTGTGAGTCTTGACGAAAAAGGTTGTTTCTTTCCTTCAAAACTGGTTGGCACTATTAATTTTTTTGTTGCATGTTGCTTTTAACGAAATTATTTAAGTTTTTATTTACAGTAACAGCAGTTTGAGTTGTATGCAACCCTGGTTTGTTCTTATGGCACAGCATTACACGACTGAGCCATTTTGTTTTTCCATACTTAATACTATAATACAAAGAGTACGAGGAAAAACACATGAACTGCTTTTCACTCATATACTTTATGCACATAGATCCTGGAGAAATTTGTTGATAAAGTTGACAAAGCAGTTGGGGATAGGGAGGAGGTTGAATCTGTGTAATTAAAATATAATTTGTCTAAAAATTAATTTATCTAAATATTTAGCCAATGATTTATGCCACACATCCAACCGAAAGGCTGGAACAACATGACGCCTGTGGGAATTTGGAATTTATCAAAAGAATTTCTCCAATACGTATCCTTAATTTATTCTAACAGATTAGATTGATAGTTTTTTGCATCATATTTTTAATTATTTTCGCAGTAGATAAATAATATATTTTATTTTATGGAAATTGAATAATTTCAGTTTCATTTTTTGACAACAAGTCGGCCACCTCATTTTCAAGGATGCCACAGTAAGAAAGGACCCATTGAAGCACAATAATTTTAAAAAGTGTTAAGAAGACAACGATCAGGAGTACAACATTTAAGTCTTGTAGAGTCAGCAAGTGTGGGAAGTAAGAGCTTGAATTTCTGCCATTTTACAATTGACAGCAGACGTTGAGCTGCCAGTTTTGTGGTCTCCACCTCGCCATCAAAAGTAGTTGCAGTTGGGATAAGGGAAGCACGATAAGCAAATAATCTTGAAAAACCTCCAGCTTCCACGTTTTCTCCCTGTGCAATTTAGGATCCGTCGGTGTACACATGAAGCCATTCCGGCACCACAAAATGTAAATATTAAAATATGTGTAAAATATAGATTAGAAGGAAAATTGAATTAAAAGTAAAAGTCTGTATAAATTTTAATATTTTAGAATCATGAATTACAGTTAAACTGCATTTATAAGTTGCAGAAATTTCAAATAATTTAATTTGCTTAAAATGTTTTATTTAAAAGCGTGCAGGTTGTACAGGTTTCAAAATTATTTCATAGTCCAGATGCAGCCCACCGGTCGGGACGCAACTGGACAGACCTGCAGAAGTGCAGTCATATAATATTTAAAGGTATTTGCAAAACAGAAACATTGGCAACTGAAACGAAACAAAAACATACAAAATAGCAACTTTAACATTGGCATTATTCTAAACAAGTTTACGCAGTTGATTTTATATCGCGAACACGTTTCCCCATAGATAGCAATCTGGAAAGAATGGTCATCAATTGTGTTCTATCAATTTTAATTTACTGCAGCCGTATGTAGCGCAGCTTTCTGGAGATTTTCTACGTCTGGCCCCAACTATCAGATTAAGCTGAAACATTTTTTCTGTACATATTGCTTTTAAAATATTACCGGTATTTATAGACAGTACGAAATATATTTCAGTTTTAATATTTCGTGATCTCACACTTTCTAGTTAGATAAAATAAAATACAGTTTTAGATTTCATTAAATACTGTCTAAATGGCTGCAATAAAACATACTTGTAGCCTGCCAATCTGTGAATAAAATACAATGGAGTTTAGACTTGAAATGGCAGAACTAGAGCCAATATGAAATCCCCAGCAAAAATTATTTCGATTTTTACAATTGCTCCTTGATCGTTTTACACTTACGAAAACAGTGGTCTGGAATGAAAAATTGTACTTATAAATGTATCCCCGCCTTTCATTGCAAATAAACACTATTTCAGTGCCTTCCAAAACTACTAAAGTTGGGTGGGGACAATTGTGGGCGTGTCTATATATACAAATTACACATGTCCAGGCCTAAGATATGTCCTTGAAAATACTAGTTTGTTTTTCAATTAAACATAATTGTTAGGATTTTCAATTTGTTTAATTTTTATTGGATGCAGGGCCGATGTATGCCTTGCTTGGACACTTATGCAAAAGTAAAGTAAAAGGGCTCTTTTACAATTATTAATGGGGGTTATATAACAAAATATTTATCATCTAAAAATAGATGTGCATATTTTATGTTAGAATTCAATTTTTTCAATATTGGGGGCATTGGTGTAAAAATAACTAGTTTTATTTTTTTAATTTTGGGTCACCAGAATTAGACAATCTAATGGGCACCAGAATAAACCCCCAACTGTAAAATCTCCTTAAAATTCTTGATCATTTCTTGAGTTATAGTTGACACATACCTACATTGCATTTCAATTGTACAGATAGAAAGACCACACTCATATATAAAACAGCAGCACCTCGGAAAATGGTTGAATCGTGTAATACCGTACACAAAATCCTAATAGTTAGCCGTAACAAAAACTCGATGTAAATGCTCGACTCTATTACAGTATTTTTATTATTACTATTATTACTACTATTATTTTTACCATTACAATGCCACTATTAAAATGGCTATATATAGCATATTATGTGCTGTAGGCAATACGGAAATGTTTTAAATATTGGGAAGTAAATACCCTAAGGCTGCATATAGTTGAGTTCCCAGTCCAAAAGTGCCGCTAGGAAAGGATAAAAGTTACTATAAAATATAATACGAAATATGGCTGGTAAGGGCTCCTTATAATTTGCTGGATTCCAACATTGGACTACTTTCATCCTTTCGACCCCGACCGTCTGACCTACCTAAAAATGTAAGGTATCTGTTTGGACGGTTGAGACAGTGCCATACAATTTAGACCGGAATTCAGTGAGGGCGATATCCAGAGGGACCGTGCCCTACTTATCTTACCACGAACCTCTCGGGAGGACTTTCAGGCTCACATATTTAACGTGACCGTACTCTGCTTGAACTCGGGAACAGTTTCGGCAGAGATTAGAATTGAACTCTGTTTCTCAGAGTGCAATCCCTATGTCTTACCACTGGAATGACTCAACCCCTAGCATTTAACTATTTATCTATAGTAAAAACAGCTCTGTCGAGAAAACTAACTTTCTTTTTGCGAATTAGTTGAGCATTTATTTTCTGTAGATTTCTTGCACCTGCTCAGTTTGTGTATCTATCGTTAGCTATGGCTGCTATAAAAATGGCTGTTAAAAGAATCACCCGTAAATTATGATGACACCTGAAGAAATCGTCGTTAGCTTTGGGTATCGCGACTGGGAAATATTAAAGCATGTTTTACTTGTAGATGAGATGGAAATTATAAAAAAAGTTAAAGTGTGAATATATTTCAAGAATACTTCAGAAATATAAATTACAATTAAAACATGGCAATACGACCTTGTCAAAAGTCATCTTTAAATGTTAATTTCTGTTAAAAATTCATTCAGAAATTGTAGAATATCCAAATAATTTAATTTGATTAAAATGTTTTACTTTAATCAAATTTGCTTACTGGTTTTATGGCCCACAAGTTGGGACTCATCGGAAGGAACAGTCATATAATATATAAAGATCTTGACAAAATAGCAAAGCATCGTTCAATTGCTCTAATTTAACATTGACGTAATTTTAAACAAGCCTACACCGTGGATTTCCGTACCGCTCAACAATTTTCCTTATAGTTAGCGTTGTGTGAAGGATTGCCAACAATTATTTGTTCTACCAATTTCAATTAGCTGCGGATAAGTACAGATTTTTAAATGTAACTTTCTTTGTCTGGGCGTTATTCTATTACTAGCGTCTACAGCTCGCGGATTGCGATTTATCAAAAACGCTGCAGCACTCAGTTTTGCTTTTTACGCATGCACGTGAACTTCGCGATGATGTGGATTTCGCGGGACTCTATGTTTGTTCTTGCAGTTTCTCTTTCTACGCCGGTTTATAAAGTAAATTTCTCGATTTAAAGGAATAAATTACATGATCTACGATTTCATGTAGGAATGGGGGCTCGATTGACGAAGATCGTAGATAAATTTATAAGTTTGTAACGAAAGTAGCTTTAATTCATTTTTTGAAATTAAAATTAAATTTAACCACGCGTTATAGAATTGACGATGAAATTTATTTTTAACTTTGCAACATGTTTAAAACTCAAATATCTGTTATTTTCATTTTACTCATGAAAATTCTAATGTTAAATAATGTTTTTTAATATTTTTGTATCAGCACACATATTTTAATATACTAGAGAGAGCGAAACATTGGTAACATTTTATTACATAAACTGATAAAACAAAATTTAAAAAAAAATGATAAATATTACATATATCATTATATTAAATAATATTTTGTGTATTCTACACATGAATAGATTCAAAATCATGAAGGTGAAGGAATATCTAAGAATCACCGAAGCGTTACTGAAATCTTTAGTTTCAAACACTCAACATATACTTTTTAATATTTTGTTCTAATTTTTAAATTATGGATCAAAGGTCAGCAATCTTTCCACATTGTTAATTTATACTTCTAACATTTTATATTGACTTAAATTTAATTTCTCAGCAGGTACTGATGTTCAACAGTATCGGTACAATTAATTTTGAAAAATAAAAACCAAATTATAGAGTTACTGAAAAGTAATTTTTTATTTTTAGCGACCAATTAAACTTTTCAATTAAAAGGTTGTGAATTGCTAAATTCACCAATGGCTATTACTTTAATTGGATGATGCATTCACGATTTTCATTTATGAGCTTTTAAATTTTTTGTATACTACATATGTATCAATTAAATATGCTTGGTGTTCATAATTTGATATGCATTTAAATTTTGATGTGAAATTTGCAATTCAATCATTTTCTCTTTTAACTTTGCAAGAATATTCTAAATAACTTTCATTATGAATTATGCAATTTATAAGTGTAGTTTAAACATAATATCACATATACAAGTGAAATTAGATTATGACTTAAATTATAATTTCATTGGATAGTTTGTCTGAAAGTGAAGACAGATTAAAAGAATTATAACCTGTATGCGATGATAAATGTAATAGGACATGCGGACAAAAGTATATATTTACTTTATAATAAAAGTTTAAGAGTTATGCAGCTGTATTTTTGCAACCACAAGTGCTCTCTTAAAAAACAAATTGCTTATATAAGACACATTGCAAAATAAAGGGATTTTGTAGAAGAGCATGGCACTAAAAAGGGCCGTTTTTTATCTATAATTTTTATTTAAATCAGTATCAGACATGTTAGAGCAGTGTTTCCCAAACTGTGCGCTGTGCGCCGCGAAAGAATTAAAATTGTATTAAAAATGAGTAAAATATGAAATAAAACTCTTAATATAAATCATTAATATTAAAATAATATAAAGTCTTGCATGTTTGATGCGTAGTGCTCGGTTCAATACGAATGTTAGTTTCCTTTAAAAAATTATATACCGTATATATATATATATATATATATATATATATATATATATATATATATATATATATATATATATATATATATATATATATATATATATATATATATATATATATATATATATATATATGTATATATATATATATGATGTTGAATTACATATAATTATTATTAATACAGACCCTTATGCTTGTTAATTCCTCCAACATATTATATAATGAATTTACACTTATACGGTATTTTGGGTACAAAAGTGTTTTTAATGATCACAATTGGTACGTATGTCATGTGTCGCTGGCAGTTGTTCTCATACGTTTTAATATTTATTAATTTTGATTAAAAAATTCATATGATAATTCCTGGTATATTTATTTTATTTATGTAAATATGTTATAAGTTAATTAAAAAATCTATTTACTCATTGTAAATAAAATTCATGGAAAAAGCAAATACGAATGCAAAATTGTAAATTGATTTATTAACAGCCGATGATTCCCAGCATAAATGTTTAATTTTACACACGAAAATCAAGTGGCTATCAATAGGAAAGGTTTTAAGTAGCATGCATGAACTCTAGAAATAATTACTTGTTTTCTTTGAAGGAGAAAAACACCAACGTTTCTGTAACTATTTAAGAAGAAATTTTTGGATTTCTAGACTGGAATGTTTAACAGAGATATTTACACATCTTAATAATCTTAGCACAATAATGCATGGTGAAACTGAAAATATTTTTACTTCGACAGATAAACTAATTGCATTTCAGGAAAAAAAACAATTTGGAAAAATAGAGCTAAAAATAGTAACTTTGAAATGTTTTCATTACTTGGTAAAACCAACATAAAAGAAGTGACTACTATTGTAGTTGAGCATTTGACAATTCTGGAATAAAAATTAAACTATTATTTTCCATCACTGAATACAGAAGATTATGACTGGGTCCGAAATCCATTCATAAAAATTTTACCTGATATTGGTTTGAACTTAAAAGAAGATGAAGAATTGGCTTCTATTTCCAGTGATCGGGGACTTAAAATCAAGCATGCAGAATTACCCATTGATGCATTTTGGATTTCTATTAGAGAAGAATATCCCTCGGTAGCTAAAAAAACATTATCCATTTTGATGCAGTTTTCCACACCATAGTTATGTGAATTGGGATTTTCTTCACTCACACATTAAATGTAAAAAAAGAGCGAGACTTCATTGCATTGAAGATGAAGTGTCTGTTTATCTGAAATACTTCCAAACATAGAAAATGTAGCGAAAAAACATCAAACCCATGTTTCACATTGATAATTTTTTTTATTTATCGAACAAACAGTAAGTACTATACTTAATAATTTTCTTTAGTTTCATTTTTTATGTTCATATGTATAAATACTCATTATTTATGTTCGCATGTATATATTTATGTTCACACACACACACACACACACACACATATATATATATATATATATATATATATATATATATATATAAGTGCGCCGCAAAATTTTCATTTGTTGTGAAGTGCGCCGCGAGTTAAAAAAGTTTGGGAAACACTGTGTTAGAGAGAAGCAAACAGTGAAATATGAATTGAGATATGTCATCAAAACAAACAAGATGGCATAAGACAAATCAAAACTAAAAATATTATAACCTGGATGCGAGGATAAATGCAATAGAACTTGTGGTTTAAAAAAGTATTTGCTTTACTTTATAATGAAAGTTTAAGAGTTATGCAGTTGTATTTTTGCAACCAAAAGTGCTCTCGAAAAAACAAATTGCTTATGCTCGTATAAGACATATTGCAAAATAAAATCATTTCGAAGAAGAGCATGGCCCTGAAAAGGGCCGTTTGTTTCTATAATTTTTATTTAAATCAGTATCAGACATGTTAGAGAGAAGCAAACAGTCAAATATCAATTGAGATACGTGATCAAAACAAACAAGATGGCGTTCGCGCATGCGCAGGGATTCAGGAATCCGAAACTTGCTGCTGCAGCGTTTTTGATAAATCGAGAATCCGCGAGCTGTAGACGCTAGTTATTCTATTAAACAAAATTAATCTTTATATATAATTTATTCCTTTAAAATATTTCCGGTTTCTATGGAAAGATTGAAAAATTATTTCAATTTTAATTTTTCGTAATCTCAAACTTTATTAATTAAATTATCCTTTTTAGGGCTTAATTAAAAGCTGCTTAAATGGCTACAGTAATAAAAAATAACCTATGACCTGTCAATATATGAATAAACTAAAATGAAATTTAAACATGAAATGGCAGAACTAGAGCCAATATGAAATCCGCACTAAAAAGTTATTTCGATTGCCGTATATTTGCTTGATAATTTTGGGTACTGCGAAAACATTAATTTGAAATGAAATCATACTTTAAAATTTAACCCGTCTTCTTTCATATTTCTTGCAAATACACCCTATGTCATTGGGGGCGCGGTAGCCCATTGGTTAGCGCGCTGGAGTTGCACTCGGTAGGCCCGGGTTCGATTCCAGCCACTGCCAAAACTGCCGCCGTGTTCATGCGGAGTACGATCACGTTAAACATGTGGGTCCGAAAGTCCTTCCGAGAGGTTGGTGGTAGGGGAAGGAGGGTACGGTCCCTGTGGATGCCTCCCCCACTGGGTTCCGGTCTAAATTGGGTGGCACTTCCCGACCGTCCAAACTGTTACCTTACACCTTTCTGGTAGGTCGGACGGTCTGGGTTTCAACAACAACAACAACCCTATATCATTGGCTGTCCAAAAAGTTCAAATACAAAAAATGCGGGCGTGGTCATATACACAATTGTTACATCTGAGGTCCTTAAAATTTTTTTTTTTTTAAGTGAACGTAATCGTCCGGATTTCCAATTTATTTAATTTCTTGTTGGAAGCAGGGCCACCGTATACCTTGCCTGAGATGCTATACAAATGTAAAGTACTACAAGGGACCTTTTACAATCATTAAAGGGAAATATAAAAAAAGATGTTTATAAATTTATCAATAGAAACTCAAAAAGGACTTTACTTTCCTATTGTGATTTCTTTTATTTCTGTAAAAATGATTATAGAGAAACGTATTTTTTATTTGAATTTTATTTTTGAACGTATTATGAATTTGAACATTATTATATAACAAAAAATGTAAGTAATTTTAAAATGTCCTTACAACAATATAAGTACATAAATACCTTTAAAATATTGAAATACTAGCAACAATTAAAAATAATTTTTCATTTATTTGAATTTAAATATCAAGGTATTCTGATATTGTTTTAAATTAAAAACAATATTTATGACTTTTCTGAATTTTTATTGTTTTAACATTTTAGAGATAGCACAATTTGTTTTATCAAAAACTATTGTGCTATTAAAAATAATTATGCTATTAAAAACAAATTGTAAATATTAATTCGAGTTCATTACACCCACTTCGCATTCGATAACACATAACTTTTTTAGAACTTTTCTCTAGTCCTAAATGATTTTGCAGTTTAGAATGGATGATTTCAAAATTTGAAAATATTCTTTCTATAGAAGCCGAACTAGCAGGTTGGGATATCAGCATTATTGCTAGTTCAGCTCATTTAAAAGCTGCACTGTTTTCATCCTGAAAACTTTTACACTTCAAAATACATTTCCACCACGTAATCGGATTGGTGAGTTTTGTACTTGTACTGAAGTAAGATACTGGGAATAGGCTTTCTTGGACTTCAAGTGCAATCAGAGATGGTAAACATCCTTCAATTTTTTCTGTCGTATAAAAACGAGCAGTTTCCATTTGGCTATCTGTTAAGTCTTTACCCATATATTTCGGATGCATCATGTAAGAGAGGAAATGGATTGGCATTAATGCATGTTGTGGTCTTTTCTGAACAATTTTATTGTGTAGTTACAGGGAATCTTGTTTCATGCGACTTAGCCCAATGTAGCAAGCATCAGCCAGTGTTGCTATATCTCTTTATAGTATATAGGTCTACATTTTAGGTGGCAAAAAAAGATTTTTTCTTCCAAAAATTTATTCCCAAGGGGCTATCCATTTTTTTTACCAATGTAATAAAAATAACAATAAATTTATTCAAAGAAATTAAATATACAATTTACAAATAGAGTTGCTCTCTTTCAATTATTATATATTGTTTATTATATATTGTCAATTATTATATATTGTCCTCCCTCACCCTTAAAAATAGAAGGGACCCGAAAGTAAAACCTTGCACAGGGTACATGAAAGCTAGTTACGGTACTGATTGAGGGTGAAAGGATTTTGATTGGCAATATTGTTTGTTTTATTCTCACTTGGCAGTTTTTGACACTTTGACAGTTTTTGACATTCAGATTTTTGACGTGACGGTTAAAACCATGGATTAAACCGGATAAAACCGTCATGCGTCAAAAACCTGCCAAACTAGCTCCTAAAACTCTAAAGCATTTTCATGCATGTAGATATCGGCATGGTTGCGTCTCTTGTCCAGTAGCCTCTGCATGGTTTTCATCCATCCTGCGGTACCTGACGTCTGGGGAAAGAGACTGGAAAATTTAAAACGTAGCAACTTGATTACTTAGTGATTATTCAATTCAATTTTACATTAATATTTAATTTACTATGAAAAGCTAATTAAACGATTGAGTTCGAAACTGCTGAACTTTCAATTGATACTATACTTGACAATGTACACCTCGGGGGGTGGGAAACTTGCCTCCCGAGGGAGGATAATGACGTCACAAAAAAATGCATAGCTGCTATTTTTCACAACAATGATTGAAACTTGTGAAAAAACTTTTCTAGTCTCGTGACTACTGAGCCATAAATAAGTCCTTTTATGCATGATTATATAAAATTTTGTCTTATGCTGCCATATGCTAAAAAAATGCGAAATTTGGATTACATTTCGAAGTTTCCGCTTTAATTAAATAAATTCTATCTAGTACCAGATTTTTCGATAACAAAGCCGGATATAAAGTTTCGTGAAATTCCCTTAATATTTGTGGCCGGTATCGTGAACACAAAAAATCGACCACAGACAAACAGACATCACTCTAAATAGAGTCAAACCGTGTTCAGAATATCTTATCAATATATATTGGCATCAAAATCTCGAAATCGAAAATTTTCGTGAATATAATACTTTCTCAATACAACCAATGAGAAAGTAAAAATCATTTGATGAATTAGGTTACTCAGTTCAAGTTTTAAAAATTTCTCAATAAGTTTGTCTATTTTCATTTATAATTTATAAACGAGTAAAATGGATGATTAAATCTTAAAAGTAAATGTATCTACATATAATAGCAGTCATGAGTAGAGATAAAAAAAAATAGCGGGTAAAAATTTACCCCTTGCACTTTTGTAATTCGTTTAATTCAATGTAACAGAATTATTACAACACACCTTGCGATGAATGGTATTATTTGCACTTCAGTGTTTTGAGTGCGTAAAATGTTATTAAAATATAAGGAAATTATATCTGATATCTTAAATTTCTTCATTCAAAATATCTTACATTTGAATGCTTTTACGAATACATTTTATAATCATTTCTATGATCAATACCTTTTATTAACATCATCAATTTATACATAACATTGATTCATGGAATAATATTAATCCCTGCGAGCCATTATGAAACAATAATATTTAAAAGTTTCGTACTCTTCAGACAAATCTTTGGGAGCGTCACTGACGTTGGATTTAACATACACACATGTCTAAAGAGAGCAAAATTTTAATTTTTTTTTTTTAAGTGTTCTGTAATATTGGAGTAGAACACACATATTTGATATGTCTAGTACGTCACTTCTCCCTTTCTATTAACACATTTCTATAATGTGGGGAAAATATTACACCTTTTTAAAAAATCGATTTTGACAAATTGGACTTTTAGTCATTACAGCTTAAGTTAAGCATCCGAAATTACAGTGAAATCGTTCGATTCTTAGGAGAGACATCGCGCTGAATCCTGAAGTAAAATTTGTAATACCTCGAGAACTTCTCGTAATAACTTCTACGCAATCGTATCACATTTTTTCCCGGCCATCTATTAAGTTGCTCTATGTCCTCGGATGAGTCGGGTGGTCTGGGCTTTCGACAATCGTATCACATATCAGAGTTAAAAGTACTTTTATTTATATCGATTCTTTTAATTTCAGACTCACTTCCCTTCTACAGCAAATGCGTTTAACATCTCAAGAACAGCACGTTTATCTTCTTACAAAGATAATTCACTTTAAAATTAAATATTACATATAGAATTGTTATTTATGAAGTAATGTTTAACGTTCACGCGTTATAAATTTCACGCGTTAATAATAGGAATTTTTAAACGGTTTTTCGATTTCTGAAAACAAATGTTCGAAAAATGTTATGTCAAATCTGACAATCTGAACCAAAAGTGGATTTCTTATGTTTGCCGATTGCAATAATCGTATATTTAATTTTAATAGCAAGATTTTTTCAAGGATGCAGATACCAAAGAAAGGTTGATTGTAATTCAGCGGTTCTCAAAACTTGTTGATTCATCAAAATCTGGAATTATTGATCTCATTACAATACTTTCACTCTAAATGTATTATACGGTAGGGAAAGTAACAGTGGTATAGTTATCTGCACCACAACTTCATGTACCCCAAATCTCTCAGAAAGTTCCATAAACTAGTAGACCTTAACTGTGACTGGAACGCAAACCGATAAAATTTCTAACTGTTTTCGAACGTACCAATAAGTTTTCTAAAATTTCCAATTTAGTTAAGTAAAATGGAATTCTAAAATCGTTTCAAACAAATGAATTGTAATTAAATGCTAATAGAATAAATTTTGAATTTTACATATAAATTTTGTGAAAACAAACAGCACAAAAAGCAATTATCCGTTTCCTTTAAACATTTTTTTATTATTATTTTAGAAGTTATGAAAATTGATTTCCAGAAAGGAATTGAATAAAATTTCATATTAAAGACAAATTATTTATTTTAATGTCTTTCTGATTCATAAATATTGGTAGTTAACAGTTATAAGGACTAATTATGAATTATATCTTTAAATAGGCATAAATTGATAATATCAGTGTTTCTTTTCTTTTGATGTCTGCCAAATGTATTCCGCCGTTATCAAGATTAACAGATTTATAAAATTTCAACATATTTTTGACAATGCCAATACTATAAAGATTCCCATTTTTTTTTTCAATGAATACCCTCGTAAAAACTTCTTACCTAGAGCAGTAAATAAAATAAATACGAGTATTGTACTCGTAGTATTGTACATGATATAATTTTTATACGTTTGCAGAAGCACTAGTGTGTTCGCGAGCACTAAAAAGAGCCATCTGCTTTAATAAAGTTCTTATTTCAAAATACTTCGAAGTATCGGTAGTTGAGATTCCCTGTCGTAAACAAACAATTTTTGTTACATATTCAAGTAACTATAAAAGTTAGAAAATGTAGGGTTTTTTTTTACATATTTCGATGTAATTTAAATTATAGGCAATTTTCTTGTTATTGCAAAGGTGGCAAAATTCTAAATTAGTGCAGTACCCCAATATATCCCCAAAATGAATCTATTCGCTGGGCAAACCAATTCCGATGATATGCAATTTTTTTTAGGAAGCAGCAGTTTATTTTTCCTATGTTGCAATTGATTAATTTCGAGTCCCTCTAATGCGTGGAATTATATATGCTGACTTTATAATTCATATTTGTGATGAGATTTTGAAACTTGTCACAAGTGTAAAAAATTCATATTTTATGCATATTTATTATTAAATATAGTGTATTTAAATTTACGTGAAATAAAGTTAAACAGAGTTAAAGTCCAAATTCATGAACATACCTGAGATAAATGTCATCCATTAATATGGATGAAGAAGTCAAATTAGAACCGAAAACAAAAATGGCGTAGATGCAAGTGGAAGTAGTTGCAATTCAAGACCAAGCTGAAGATTGAGAGTAAGAGAGTTTGGCAAGAGAGGTGAAATTCAAATGGTAAAAGAAGATACACCTATGAACTTTTCCTAGTGTTGAAAATAATTAGATGAATAGTAAATTTTATTACAACCAATTCTTGACTGGGCATCGTATGTTTCTGGGACAACAAGCCAAAAGATTTGGGAAGAGTAGTGAATGTGTCTTTGATAAATGTGAGGGTTCCATTGCACATTACTTTTGTGTTTGTGAAAGATACTAAAATCTACAAAAAACAAACTTTCTATAAATTTTATCAATGTGAAAATTAGTGATTTGATTAAATCTTTTAATGTCAGAATTGCTTTGTGTTGGATTATCAAAGATCTTATGGACAATTATAATGTTTGATAAAGTAGCTTTATTAAGCTGTAAATTATGGAAATATACTTTGTTAATATGTTGTAAATATGTTTACTGATTGTTAAATCTGGAAAATGTTTTACATTGAGTTTATTTATGTTTTGTTAACCGATGGCTGGTTCATTTTGTTGTACTATTTTCAGACTGAATAATGACCTGAGCGTGTATTGTTTATTTAATAAAGATGGGTTAACCACCGCAGGGATTAGTCAAAGAACAGGCTTCTTTCTAAATTGTTATATTTTCTTTTGGCGGATTTTTCGGTTCGTCTATTGCTCTATTGTGAGAATGCCTAGATAGTGTCGTGTTTACAGATTGTGTTAGATTGTCAAGAACGGTGTTTATAGCGATTTAGATTGATAAGAACGGTGTTTATAGCGATTTAGATTGGCAAGAACGGTGTTTATAGCGATTTAGAATGACAAGAACGATGTTTATAGCGGTTTAGATTGGCAAGAACGGTGTTTATAATGATTTAGATTGGCAAAAATGGTATCAGGGGCATTGGCATTGCTATGGTAACGGAGGACAGGTTGTTGGGCGTCGTATGTCTGAATAGGATGGACCGAGGGACGGAAAGGCAACCCTGATGCAAGAATAATTAAAGAGTGTAATCACGCGATTAAACTAACCCTTGAAAAGTAACGTAATTTACTTTAAATAATCAATCAATTCTGGAAAACTTGAACCCGCCATATGATGAAATTCAAATTTTGCAAAACATTAACTCTCATTTAGTGTTATTTTTATCAATTTGGTGACATTTGCGTCACTTTGATGACATTTAAAAAAACTGCAGAGTTGGAGACATCCCGCCAAACGTAAAGACGGACGGAAGCAGATATTGAGCATGGGAAAACGTGCGGTTTACACGTAACGTGTGCAGAAATGATTCAAGTGTGGTCAACGATAAGGGATTGAACTGCATCATTTGTCTACAATTTTATTAAAAGCTGAAACGTTTAAAGTTTACAGATTACACAGTAAATAGTACCACAATTTTACCGTTAAAAAACGGTTTCTCTCCGGTTCATTCTTTTTGGAGTATACAATATAAATGGCAATAACATACCTTAAAAGCATATCAGAAACAATCTATACAGCTTTTAATATAAAGATCATTTTGCAGATAAGGGATTGAACTGCATCCTTTGTCTACAATTTTATTAAAAGCTGAAACGTTTAAAGTTTACAGATTACACAGTAAATAGTACCACAATTTTACCGTTAAAAAACGGTTTCTCTCCGGTTCATTCTTTTTGGAGTATGCAATATAAATGGCAATAACATACCTTAAAAGCATATCAGAAACAATCTATACAGCTTTTAATATAAAGATCATTTTGCAGACTTCCTTATTTTTCAATCAAAGAACATGATATTTTCCTTGTATGAAAGAATTTTTATTTTAAAAATATTTCTCTAGATATAAATATTTTAAGAAGCTCTCTCCTAGAGAAAAGATCGTTTATTTTATTTGTCAACGTTTGCTGAGCGCATGCGAAGAGATTTGGTTTGGAACTAACATTAAACTATAATGTACAACTGGAGTGAGTGCTTATCGCATTTCAACATTTTTGAGACCGTGGTCTTTTTCGGAGTTGCCGAGAACCGTCTGAGCTTGAAGAGGCGATTCTATAAATGTATTATTTACGTAGCGGGTGCTGATTAAGGATGCCGGATAATTCGTTCTATTGTATGAATAATTGAATTGTAAATTAAAATGTGAACACTTAATCTTGATTTTGTATCAATATGCATTTTATAAATATAATTTGTTAGATGTTATTCGTGTACACTAATAACATACACAGAAAAAGGCACAATGTATTTTAATAAGTGAAGAATTTATATACAACGAAGATATCAAGATTCCTTGTTAGGGATGTTTTCAATGTCTTTCCGTTCTATTGATAGATGGGCAAGTGTATCACTTATCAATTTATCCAAATGCTGCTCAACCACTTGTCGAACTTCTGTGCCAGAGAAAGGGTAATCCGCAAGGTGCGTTGTAGAAGCGTCTTTAAAAGACATCGCGGTTTCTGCATCCGTTAGCCCCCACCTTAAAAGAACCTTAGTTCTTTCCAGAATTTCGACTGAATTGCATTTATTTGTAACACCTTCTCCAAGATCTGACATATATTTGAGTATAGAATTTAAAGCGTCAGAACGGAACAAAACTTCCCTTTTGAACTTCAGTATAACCTCAGTATCCAGTTGGAACCACTTGATAAGAATATCAAGATCCCATGTATTATGCCAATAGAATTTCCATTGCAACATTACTCCTGAAAAGAAAAATAATTCTTGCCTAAACTGCTCAACAGCTTCTTCCGATGGAAAGCACCAAGTGAGAAATTGCTCAGCATCCTGCAGATTCGAACGGTTTATGTGATGTTCACATAAAAACATGGCGTATCCTCTGACGAACCAATTTTTAAATCGTCTTCTAGTCCTTTCCGACGGATAGCTCCAATTGAGGAATCGGTCGACCTCCTGCCATTTCGAGTGTTTTATAAAATAAACACACACGTCTCTCGAATGCTTTTTGACGAACTTTGCTTTAAATTTTCTTCCGGCCTCTGCCGAAGGGGCATACCTCTCGATTACATTATCCAAGCAATTTATTTCGATGTTGAAATCAAAAACCTTTTCGAAACGAAACCTGTTGTTTTTAAAAAGTAATTTCAAAATAAATTGAAAAATTTCCTGCTTTGAAGGAAATCCCCAGTTTAGCCATGAATGGAAGGTATCGCCATTAACCAGTGTTAGCATCTTTAAGCATGTATCTATCCCTTTTTCCGATAACAAAATTCGCTTTCTAAACAAAGCTATATCTTCCTCAGGCAAACATTCTCTCAACACAGAGTTCAGTAGTTCCCATTTTCTTTGTAAAGCTAAATGGCAACAAAAGAAAGTTCCATATTTTGATCTTACAAATGATATTTTCTCTTTAAGTTTAACGTGTTGCAAAATACGTTGAAATATTCTTATATTTCGAATCCGGAGTGGCTGCTTATTGATCATAAAGAATAGTAATTGGCCGTCCTCGACGAAATGTGTATTTTGTTGAAAATCATTGCTAAATACAAAGCGCTTGAAATGATCTGGAGCTCCTTCCAATAGCGCTATCATTGCATCTCCATAATCGTAATCCACATAACCACCTCTATTAACACTAATACTTGTATCAGTTACGTTAGAATAGTGGCGTGCTAAGGTTATTAAAACATGTTCGTAAGTTACTTCAGGTAAAATGTTCCATAACTTTTTTATAATTGGAACCAAAAGATCCAGGTACGGCCATCGTATAAAGTATACAAAGATATTAAATTTGATGTTTTCCAAGAGTTTCTGGAAAAATGCAATCATTTGTTCCTCGGACATTTGGGTTAATAAAAAGCACAAAATATCAGTGTATGGTGTCGATACAGACAACCGCCTTAAATACATACAATTATTCGGACTTTCTCTTCCAAATCTATTATGATGGAATGTTACGATTGCCATAGCTGCATCTAAAAGGATTGTTTGTCTTGCATTTATAGGGAATTCATTCCAGCTCTGAAACACAGTTGCCATTGATCCCTCCCTTATTCCGCGTTTAAATAGATTATTCCAAAAGCGATCCTGACTTAGAATCAATTCCTCTACTCTCCCAGCTACTTGGTGAGACCACAGCTGGACTAATTCAGATTCTTCATGATGCAAAAGTTCTTCATAACTTTCAGGGGTAATTTGATTTCATAAAGAACGAACGAAGGACTGTAAGCAATGCAAACACGCCATTATGTAGCGTTGGATAACTGGTATTTTTTCATCTTGGACTAAACGTTCTGCTATCTTCTTCTCGTCTAATCTCATTTCTAGTGTCCAATCGGAAGGAGTCAAAAGATCGTCTGCAGAAAGGGGAGAAAAATTAAGCATGATATGTTTCCTATTCCAACTAAACATATGCAGAGCTATGGGCCGAATGCGAACAATTAGCAAATTCTTTACTGCAGTTGGAAGAGGGAGTCTCTCACAAATGTCAGTCGACCGTTTTTCAATTAAGTCGTCCCATCTATGGTTAGTTATTTTATGCTTGCACCGTCGCAGAGGTTTCGACTGGTATAAGATGTCTTCCTTTAATTCTTTATTTTGACACAACTGAATGGCTAACCGGGTAATGACGTGTTCCTTGAGGGAAGGCGGAGACTTTACGTAACCGTCTATGAATTTCTCAGAAAAATGCATCTTGCTTGCGCTCATTTTCAGTTCGATTACCTATTAAATATTCGTAAAATCTATGAAGATTTCCTCGTGGTTGAAGACCTGTAAAAAAATAAATAAAGGAAAATTAGCAAATCACGTGTTAATAAGGACTTTTAATATTTGCACACATTAAAAATAATCTGATGTGTGTCAGACATGACTTTCTATGCATAATGCAAGTAAGTACTTTACTTCTTTCAGTGCGAAATGATTGACAAGATCCACGGCACAGTGTTTTTTACTTTGAAAAGTACACTGATATTGAGTTTCTGGATGTGACAACAGGATAAAGTTTTGTGTGTTCCACAATCAACTTATATTCGCGCATGTATAACTTGACAATTGGAAATATTGCTTGCATCTGCTAGGCAATGGACTCCATTATAATAAAATATGTTAATTAATAATTATTAAATTATCAATTTGGCGTCATGTTGGTAACTTTAACGTCATTTTCGCGAATTTGGCGACATATACGTCAATTTAGCACCACATTAGAAAACTCGCTAGGTTGGCTATATTTCGCCAAATTAGTCGCCAGATGTTACATACTTGATAATATCTACAACTGTTCATTTTTATGTACCTTTTTAGATACTTAAAAAAAAAGTCTGAGTCCAAAAGGTCTTAGACAAACTTAGTAGGTCAAGCATTCAAAATCAAGCCCGTTTTTCATAGGATCGTGTGGACTCAAACACCATCTTGGTGTACTACAGATGCAGAAAGAAACAAAATATAAGGAATGCGAATAATGCAACACAGGTTTACCAGACGTAACAATTACAAGTATCAATTACAATTGTTTTTCCTAGTATTAAAGCATGTGCTCACAGTTCTTGACATCCGCAGATATGCATGTCTGGCAACGTCGACCAATGGATTGGCAAACACGTTAAAAATGCCAAGACGCTCGTGGACATGAGCTGCTGCCTCAACGACATTAGCGAAAAGGTCAGAGTCAGATGCTACAGGACAACAAGGCTTTTGAATCAACTTCAGAGAAAAAACTCAATGGAGGACAAGACGAGGGAGAGTGGTGGCCAACGGATGAGTCCTTCCCGGCCGATCCATCTTGCCGGAAAGGTCCTGTTGAGTTAATTCTGCACATCCTGGTTGACACGTGCACAGCTGTGGATGGCAAGAAATTTGAACACCTACTTTAATACTACGATAAACGATTTTAAAATTGATACTTGCTATTGTTATGTCTAATAAACCTGTATTGTATTACCTGCATTCCTTTCTTTTTGATTCTTCCGCCATCTGTAGTACCCCACGGTAGCTGTTGCAGCCCCATGCTCGTACGTTAAACGGGCTTGTATTTGCAAGATTGGCCTACCCCATTTTAGATCAACCTGTATTTATTTTTAAAACGTGATATGTTCTCAAGAATGGTTCAATTTCAAATTAGCGTTCTACAGTTTGTGTCATTCGTATTAGAATAAGACATTACGTATTGAACGATTATTTATTTAACACTAGTAAATGTACTAAGTTTTTTATGATTTTCTCAAAATTTCATTCGAAAATTTGTGCATCTTGCAAACGTTCGATTGTGTTTAAAATCAAAAGTGTTCCAGTATTCACGGATCGTAATATTCGTACCAAATTACGCACAAAACGCTCCCTTCGTTTGCGAGATATCGCATTCAGACTCACGGACACACACGCATAGAGACGCAAACTTCTTTCTAACCCCCAATAATTTTGTTGTGGGTTCCTAGAACCCTTAATATTTTGGTCGTATATTCACAAAGTTGGATATACACATAGTATATGTATATTGTACATAATAATGTTGCACCTACAAAAGTAAAATAAATTAAATAAATAATTATCAAGACGGAATAAATCTTTTTCTGTACTTAACTGTAATTTGCCTCATTTAAGCGTTTCAGGAGTTTTATTGTGCTAGATAATCTGGCTAAATAAAATTTAAATTAGACTTAAATACCTTTAAAAATGCATAGGTCATTCGATTTCAAATTCTCGGCACCCCTAAAAATGTTTCAACTCGGCGCCTATGCACACGCATACACACAGATATCACCTTGAAAACGTTCGATTCGAATTCAGAGATGGTTGAAGCTTTCTCTTCCGTTCGAAACTTGAATTCGAATTTCCGACCCCGTTGCAATACTTTCCCTATACATAATACTATGTATGTAGGGAAAGTAATAAATGTTATTTTACCCAAACTTCACGTGCAAATACATATACAAATGCACACACAAAGACAAGCACATATACATACATATATGCACACAACACAAAGTGTTTGAATTTGAGGTCTTGCATACTTTACCTACCACTTATTTTTCCTTCTGTCTTCTGTTCAGACTAAATAAAAACATATTAAAATAACTTGATATGAGCTATTTTATAACTTTGACGACAATGCGGTATGCCTAAACTACGATTTGAAAACTACAAATTGTGTCCAAAGAGACATCAAAATGCGAGAGAAGTTGTGAGAACAGCGACGTACTTCATACCAACTTATTTTATAATAAAATTTATACAGTATGCTAAATGCAATGCATTTATTAACTTAGAATGCTTTTATTTATAAATTTTATATGCAATTTGTTCGATATCAATCAGTTACATTTTCCAGTACATATGTCAAAGTACACATGTACATTTATTGTACTAGATTTTTTTAATATATTGTATTGCCGAATTAAAGGTGTGTTATTTCAGATGGTAAACTATTGTCTAATGCTCTTTATAAGTATGTCAGTGTTTATTACAAATGCGATGAAGTACTTAAAGGCATTGCTTTTTTTTTATATAAAAATGTTCTCATTATATTCAAAATTCCGTTATACCAAAAGTTTGTTATAAGAATATCTCAACATGCTATAATCGTTCACATACATGTAATAATTCTAGACAAATAAATCAGAACGAAAGATAATTAAAATATATCTCCTTTATCTATAGAATAAAGTAAAGTATATTTTTTACCCCGCGGGATACCGAAATTTAAAAAAAATAATTTCTGATACCTCGGGATGTAAAAAATACCCTGAATTGCAATCCTCAAATTATATCTTAGGAAGCACAAACTATTTCCTGCGCGTATCCAAAGCGCTCGGTAGCGATCTCGCAGTTTCGTTTTCCAAAAACCGCCAAAATGTAGTAAAAGGCAGTTTAAGATGTTTTAATAAATATTTTTTGATAAATACATTAATGGAAAAATTTCATCACGAAGCTCATTAATATCACCTACAATTTTGTTATCCTCCAAAGCTTAGGGGGGGGGGGGCAGACATAATTAAAAATATATTTTTTTCTTTCATGGACGCTTTGACATTCACCTTCTCCCATTGAATTACAGGGGAAACGGAGCATTCTAGGTGGGAGGAGTCCCTCAAGTCACATGACAACCGTTTTAAACCTCACCACCACTTATGAGCTGCCTCCATGTTAACCAATGGAGAAATTTGTTTAGAAGATTCCTCCGTGAATTTTGCCTGTAAATGCTAACTGTTTGCGCTATATTAAAGGGGAAACTCATATATTTCAGTCGGATTAAGATTTTCTTTAATATTTAAATTTAAAGTGTTTCAAAAATGAATTTAAATGTTAACATTACAACGAAACTTACCATTAGGGGGCTTCTGTAGCAAGTTTGAAAGAAAATTTGAATATTTGGTCTGAATGAAAAATACATTTTTCTATTGATATCAGCAAATATCATAATTTTATCCGTATAAAATCTATTTTTAATGATCCAAAAACTATTTCAAGTGCAGACATGTTGAACAGAATTAAGATAAGTTTACGGCAAACTTGTAAGTCACACGCTTTTGGGTTGTACAATCTCTGTCTGCCAACAATAGGTCTTTATGTGCGATAAACAACTAGGGGGGATAAAGTATTTGTTTGACAGCAGTAATCAAGAAAAATACAACCCTCTATAGTTCCCTGCTTCTAGGAGCAGCAACTCTTTCGTTCTGTGGTTCCAGAGTAACAGTGACAATAGATTTTTCCCCCAGAATTAGTAAAAGATTCCAAACCAGTTTTGTGCACAATTCTAACTTATTTCAGTTCAAGCCCTTTTGCTATCGAAGTTTAGTTCTTATTTCAGTTAGAGTTGATATATACACAGGCACACACAGACGTCACGCTAAAAATAGTTTTTCCGTGATATGCTGTAATGTATAGAGGAAGTATTGGAATAATGTCAATAATGGCAACTCGAGTTCTCAACAGATCTATACACGTTTTGGACCTCTAGAACACGAAACAAATATTTATAACGTGACGTTTGTGTGTGTGCGTGTCTGTCTGTACAATGTATGCATCCACTCTAACTCAAAAACTAACAGACTACATTTCATAAAATTTTGCAGGTAAAACACTTGTGGGTTACTCTGATGCTGATTAGATTTTGGTATGATAAAAGAACCTGTTTTTTTAACGAAATGGCCCCTCAAAATCGAAAATAAAAGGCTATGTATGCTCAAATGCATCAATTAATGCTTGTTTTATACGTAATATTTGATGGCGAACAGAATAAGATCAACTCCATTACTCTATCACTAGCTGTTCTCCATATATATATTTTTTTTTCACATTTTTGCTACGTCGTGTTTAAGAAATTCTGTTTTGTCCAGTTATCAAATGAAAACGAAAATTGACTTAAATGTGTAAGTTCAGTCTCATTTCAAATAATTTTGTATCAAATATTTTATGCAATTAAGCTCAATTTAATGAAATGTTGAAGAAATAAAAATAAACTGAATTTGAGTCTGCAGGGAAAGTCATGTGCTGCCCACATCTTAATTTTTTCTCGCTGTCATTGAAAAAGCAATGCGGTAGGGAAAAAAAAACATATTTTTGTTTTCATCCTTTCTTTTACAAAAAGTACTGGACAAAAAATTCTGAAAAAATTTTAGTGGCATATTATCCCAATCCAAATATAGAAAAAAATAACATGGAAGCCTGAAAACGGAAAGAAGAGAAAACGCCATAAAGTGGAAAGGGGGGGGGGGAGGTTCAAAAGTTAATAAAAAACTGTAAAAATATTTAAGCAATATTTTCCAGCATTGTTATTCAAGCATAGACGTCGACTACGGGGGGGGGGGGGGCCGAGCCCCCTTCAAGATTTTTTTCTAACTTCATATTTTAATAAATACCAAGAAATGAAATTTTTAAAACATAAAAATAATTGAAAAAAAAATCCTATCAACGTAAATGTCACATTTCAGTTCAGTCTTGTTCCCATCTTCCTTACCATAGTTCCCTAATCTATCTCGCACACAAACCAAGCTCATCTTTACTCCCAGGAAACATGTTTACGCTAATGATGATTACCACGAAGTAGAGATGACTTATTTTGTCTACTTAAAGAGATCTTATCTGTAATTACTCCTGGAGTCTATATACCAGTGCTGTCTTTACAGGTGGCATCCATTCCGTTTGAAGTTGCAAACCCCGCGGGTATCTTTATTCCTGTTGAACACCGGACGTTTGGCACAGCACCGTAGTTAGGCAAGGGCCAGGGGGAGCTAAGTCCCCCCCCCCCACACACACACTAAGTATACTCAGCCCACCTCCCTGATAAAAAAAGGTTAAAGTTCTAGTTGTGATAAGAAATGTCAACCAACATGTCATCCAAATTTTGCAGAAAAATATTATTTATGAGATTTCTTTTAAAAATTGCTTTGCTTTAAAGATTTTTTTAATTTAGCTGAATGTGTGGTTATAGTGATAATCAATTTATTTACATATTTAATTTAAAAGTATCTAAATATTAAGGCAATAGTATTTTGATACTTTTGTATTATTGCTCGGTTCATTGTTTTAATTTATTGTGTCAAAATCAACTGATAGGTAGTTAAGAGTTTATATTAAGCGTTAACGTGTATTAACTTTCACATTTTTTTTTATTAATTAACAGCTTTTCTACTAGTTAATTCTTATATTAAAATCCTTTGTAATTATTATATATTATAATATTGATGCATAGTAACTATATGGATTTTCCTATTCAACTCTTAGCTTACAAATATAAATAGGCATAAAAAGATTAAAAATATTTATCTACAATAAATGAAACTACTAATATCTTAATTTCGATAGAGCTCGTCTGACCTATCCGAAGGTGTAAGATATCTGCTTAGACCGCCCAGGAAATGCCATCTAATTTAGACTGGAACCCAGTGGGGGCGAAATCCACAGGGACCGGCCCTCCTTCCTTTGCTACCAACAGCTCGGAAGGACATTCAAACCCACAAATTTAACGTACTCGTACATAGGGACAGTTTAGGCAAAGCTGGAAATCGAATTCGGGTCCTCCGAGTACAATCCCCGTGACTTAACCACTCGGCTATTTCACTCCGAAACTGCTGCTGGTAAGACAATAACTTACAAAACTTCCTTGAGGAAAGCATATATATGTCAGTTAGGTGACTACAGTTGCTTCGATGGTATTATAATCCTCCTTTCTCTGGCCAAAATAACAGTATGCGCTCTTAACAACCACTACTGTCATTCGTTAGGCAGTTCGTTCTTGGCGGTTGTTAAGGGCGCATACTGTTCTTTTGGCCTGAAGTAGGGGCTTAAAATGACCTCGAACCAATTGTAGTCACGTAGCTGACATAATCCTGCTTTTTTCAAGGCGAACTTGCAAGTTGTTATATCTTTATCGACTTTGTGAATATTTTATTTTATATAACTTTATCGGATTGTGCCCACCTGAGATTTTGAAATCTCGGCGCCTATGTATTCAAATGAGGTATCAAAAATCGGACCCACGACACTGAGATAAAAGTGTTAAAATTTTAATGTTGCAGTCACTGAGGATATGGATCATTAAAAAAAAAAAAAAAAAAAAAAAAATCGTAGTTTCTTGGTTGTGAAAATGTTATGATTAAAAACATTTGAAATAATATTGACTGATATATCAATCCAATCCAACTAATAATAAAATAAATATGCTCGCTTCATGTTTTTTGGAGAGATTATAAAATGGAGTGACTAGTAAAATTAAAAACCAATACAAAATATTCTGATGTGGACAGCACATGGCTTTCCTTACAGACACATATTCACGTTCTCTTTATTATTTTTTAATAATTCATTAAATTGAGTTTAACTGCACGAAATAGAACAACATTTGCACTTTAAATTTAATTTTTGTTTTATTTGGTAACTGGACATATTTTGAACGCGGAGTAACAAAAATACGAAAACCTAAAATATCTAGATAACCATTAGTCCTAGAGTAATGTGGTTAGTCTTATTTTTTCCTCGTCAAAAATTGCGTGTAAAACATGAATTTAATTGCTACATTTGAGCATTCATCTTTTATTTTAAATTTTGGCGATTATTGCGGTCCATTTCTTAAAAAAAAAAAAAAACCAGGTTCTTAATCTCCTAATCGCACCAAAATGTAACCAGTACCAGGCTCATCCACAAGTACAAACCAAATTTTAGGAAATGCAATTTTATGCAATTAAACTCCAATTAATGAATTATTAATTTTAATAAAAAAAAGTGTTTGAGTCTGCAGGGAAAGTCATTTGCGGCTCCATCAGATTTTTTTTTTTATATATAATAAATTTATATAATGTATATATTCTTTAAATAAATTGTATTTATTTTCTTATGTGATTTAAATTATAGGAAAATTATTTAAATATTTAAATTATAGGAAAATTATACTCCTTATTTAACTATCTAAATAAATTTTAAAAATATGAAATAAATTTTATTTAGACAGTTAAATAAAGAGTATAAGCTCCAAATTTGAGATTAAATTGTAATACTCAATTTAGCACCAGATAAATTATGAAGATCGTATGATCAGTCAAGTTTTCTATGTCGGAGTTTCAAAATTGCTATAAGCACAACTGAAAATGTGATGATGGATTAACAATACCTGAATTGCTCGGAATTTCCGTGTTCACATCTGTTTTAATTTATACAAAATGCAAATGAACTTAAATAACGTATCAGAATCACTTAAAACATAACTTACCCAAAAGATGAATAGGTAGATAGGTTTCCAAGAAAATAAATCCAAAGTTAATGTGAAACACTTCGACAAAAATTTATCACGATTCACACAACAGCGTACCAAGGCACCCTTTGAAAGACTGCTTGATGCTCCGAAGAAAAGGGTTTCTGGACCACGTTTCCTATTGGTCTAAATGCCAGTGACGTTCAAAAGGGTTGAATGGGTTTACATTGTTCACTTCGGGTGACCGCCGCCTTTATCTAGATAAAGGGGTTGCAAGAAGTTGTTTGGTGATTCCAAATTGGAGTTTATTGGGGTGATTTGGGGTTGTGGATGAGTCATCGGTTGGATGAATCATCCAAATGGACACATGTAAACCATCGAATTCTACATACAGGGCTGTAGCGTCACCTCCGATATAACCTTGACCTCCGATAGCCTACTGTCGGGGGGGTGACGTCTGTAGTGGAGGGTATACGACGGTTTTTCCAGCAAATTCCGTATACCCTCTGCTTTTTCTTAAAAACTACGTACACGCTTTGCTTAATGAACAACATAGTGACAGATTTGAGATCATCTTTATTGATTTCAAACGTCTCCAATCTAATGTTTATTAATGCAAATGGACCACCTATAGAACACTTTCAACCGGAAAAATTTGTAAATTCTTTTGGTTGGCCAACCACCGCTCTTTAGTTGACAATAGAGCAAGAGTATGCCCTACGAAAAAAAAGACACAGAGACGGATTTCTCTTGTCAAGTAGTTTGGAAAACAGTTCAATGAAAATGTTAGAGGTAGGCCTTAAAATTTGTTAAAATAAAACAAAATTACATCCTACTTTATATGCATTTAAATATTTTTCTCTTAACATTTACTGTAATTATTTTATATCATAGTTAAATATTAATATAGTGAGATTTTCAAATTTAAATATCACTCGATGCTGGTCTGCATATTTTTCTTTGCATATATACAGTAAACTCCCAATAACTCGAAACTTGTGAACACGAATTTCTGCTTAAGTAGAAGTTTCTTCAAAGTTCCACAATTCCTTTCCTGTAATATAAAATTAATAGACTTTTTTTTCTCGATAATTTGAACTTCGATTAATTCGAACATTTCCCCCGGTCCTTCGAGTATACCCCATAGGCGCCCGGAAGGGGGGGGGGGCTGTCGCCCCCTGGCTTATGGATTTCCTATATATATACATATATGTGCGTGTGTGTGTACATGTTTTTTTGACCCCCCCCCCCCCCCGTCCTAGAAAGTGTAAGTAGTAAGTACATGTTTCTCTTCTCCCTGGAAAAAATTCTGCGGGCGTCCATGATATACCCTCTGTTTTTTTTTACGACTACAGCACTGTCTATATGTAATATTCGATGAGTTCGATGATGTAAACACGTTTTCAACATATGTTCATTTTTGGTGAAAGTTGAATTCTTAATCCAGATACAATCATTTTGTTTTTTCAAATATTAATGATGATTAACAAAAAATTACATTAACACAAATAATTAAATGTACAAAATGCTGCTTTTTGTGATGGGTGGATTTTCTTTCTTATCATTTATTTACATTTTAAAATTTGTTATATAGTTGAAAAAAAATAATTATTATAATTTTTTAATGTGTACATTACATTAAAGCTGATAATATTTTAATGGAAATATTCCGCTCTGTAAAATCTTTACCATGAGTTCTAAAAGGTATTAGATTAATTTAAAAACTATTACTTCCCTACGGACACATAACTTTTTCTCTTTATTTCTTTAATAATTTATTAAATTGACTTTAATTGCTCAAAATAACATATATCATTATTTGAAATGACACTGGATTTGCACTTTCTATTCAATTTACCTTGTTTGTTTACTAATTGGACGTATTTTCAAAGGAGGCGTAGCAAAAATGCTAATAAACTACTATATTTCGAGAACGGCCAAACCTAGAGTAATGGGGTTGGTTTTATTTTTTTCATCTTTCATCGTCAAGAATTACGCATCAAACAAGTACAAACACTACGTAGTAAACATTAGTATCAAACATTACTCATCAAAGAGTGTATACATTACAGACAAACGTCACTCTAACAATAGTTTTTCATTTTCTAAAGTTTCCAAAGCGTCTAAATCCGTCGAAAACTCAAGTTGCGATTTTCGACATGATTCCAATATTTCCCTATACATTACCATGTATTGTAGGGTAAGTAAAAAAAAATCTGATGTGGGCTGCACGTGACTTTCTTTATATAATGCAAAGAATTCACTACTTTTACAGTAAAAGAAAATAGGCTATTCTTATAGTATCCAATTGTGTTTGAAAACATTAGGCTTCCAGTATTCACGGAATATAATTTTTGTTCCAAATTTCCCTCGAATCGCTCCATTTGTTCGTGAGATATCGTCTCCACACACACACACACAAGACATCACCTCAAAAATGTTCGATTCATGTTCAGGGATGTTTGAAACGTGCTCTTCCGTCGAAAACTCGAATTTAAATTTTTGACCCCGTCACAATACTCCCCTTATACATTATATTATGTATATAAGGAAAGTAATATATATAAAATACGATGTGCTATAATAAAACTGATCCTGACTTATGCGTCATAAAGTAGCTTTTCAATAATGATTATTTTCACATTTCAAAATAATATTGTGTTGAAACATTTTATATTTCAAATAGGGTGACACAGAAATAGAATTTTTAAAAAATGCAATAGAGTATGAATTTTTAGTGAATCTGTAAGAACCAGCATGCATTCAACAACAAATGGTAAAATTGACAAACATTTAGGTAAACAACAATTTCATTGAGAATTTGGAGATGTGGATTTTATAATATCTATTACTGCCCCTGTAATACATGGTAAGGTATAGGGAAAGTATTGGAATCATGTCGACATTCGCAACTCGAGTTCTAAAAATATATACATATGTTTTACTAAACATTCCCAAATTCAGAGAAAGGGAACGGAGGGCTTTATACCAAGAACAAAGGGGCCATCTAAATTATTATCTAATATTATCTATTATAAAATATTATCACCAGTAGAGCGTAGCGTGAGATTTTTGACAGAAAGGCTGAGTGATGGGCAAAAAATTTGATATTACAAGTAAAATTTATATTAGAATTCGCATTTTCATAACTTTTATTTCAATAAGTTTTATTTATTGATGAATTAAATAAATTAAAGAATGGATGAAATGATGAGAATTTAAAATGTTACCTAAATATGCTACCTTTTAATGTTACCTAAATATATTACCTTTTACCTAAAAATATTACCTTTTAAAATGTAAGATGAATACATACAAGATATAACATTTTAAATGTGTTCTTATTTCTAAATTAGATGAACTCTGCAATCATTTAATTAAATGTGAAGTCATGGTCCCCCATAGGGAAGGTAAAGGGAAGGGGGTGGTCTCCCCTCCCCTTGGGCATTTAACGGCGTACTTGAATGAAACGAGGCCAGTATAGGTTCGATTTAAAAAACATAGATGGCGCAGAAAATCACGGGGAAGGTGTCCCCAAACTCCTGGAATATATCCTTCAATTTACAAAAGGAGACAATCAATCTTTACGGCTTAATGTCAGCGGCTGAGACACGTGTCATTTCAACCAATCAAAGTATTCGCGGGAATTTTAACTCTTCTCTCAGATTGTGTTATTCTCATTATGTCAATATATTTAAACATCTATGAATATTTTGACATTTGTACGAGTTGTATGAAACTATATGACGCTATTGTATGAAAAGACATATTGGATGCAAACACGTCGCCTGTAAAATACTTATGCGAGGGTGTGGGACAACAACGAAATAATTCATACATTTTAATTCCCCAAATATCATCTCTACGAACTCCAGTTTTTATAATGAACTTTTAAATACCTATACACTTTTATTACAAACTAAATTTTGCTTTCATTTTAAAATTTCTGCTCTTGTAGTAAGAAAGTCAAGAAAAAGTTTTAATTAATCCATTTCATTTTATGCTGTTCTTTCTAGTTGATGACAGAAATCTTATAAGGATCATTATGATCATTCACTAAAGTTCAAAAGGAAAGGCTGAATTTTATCTTATATCCATATTTAGTTGTTCTATCTATATATAGTCTAACCTCTGGAATTCTATAATAGCCATTATTTAAATTATCAGCCATTATTTAAGCTATGTTGAATACTATAAGACATTAATGTTTCAAGCAAGGAAAGTTTTGAACCAGAAGTGTGTGTGTGTGAGGGGGGGGGGGATAAAAGAGAAAATCCGTTAGAAAACCATCACACACTTTCAAAGTTCGAAGCTGAATCCATATCAATCATCATTTCAGCTATATTTGTCGCTGATACTATTAAATATAGATGTTGCAAGTAAAATGGAAATTTTTTAATCGAAAGTTACCTCTCTACCGAACTGGAAGTGAAAATTCTTAGGGAACCTCAAACTCCTTAGGGAATTTGATGTTGAATCCATATCAGTCATTGCCTGAGCTCTATTTATAGCAGATCTTGAGAAATAGATGTTTCAAGACAAATTTTTGAATCGGAAGTGGAAAAGGAACCAAAAAAGAAAATCGCTTATATCTCCGAACCTAATAGATATAAATATAAGCAATTTTTCTTGTTTTGTCGGAATTAGGGTACAAATTAGAAATATATAAAAATAATTTTTTTTTTTGCATGCAAAATATCTTTGAAACTGTAAAAGATTGATATAAATAGTAAAGGACAAAACTGTGTATTGGAAAATCTAGTTTCTAGATCTACAGTTTGCATTTAAAAAGCTCATATAGTTTTTGAGTAATCGGCTTATCAAGTTGAAGAAAATTGAAAATTTTCCTTTTCTAAGTTTGTAATATTTATATCCTTACAACTAAAAGTGCTAGTTATAAGCAATAACCAAGAATTTGTAACATTTTGATAGCACTATAAGTGTATATAACCAGATGTTGAATTTATAATTAGATTCCTATTCAAGGATGTTCTAAACATCTCTACCCATAGAGGTTCAAAAGTGAATGAACGTAATGGGTTTGCATTGATGTCAGTTGTTCTGCAATACATAATTCCGCATGTCTCATAATTTACATGATTTTCTTAGATTCCGATTTCTTGGAGTATATAATATTTACTTACAGCAATATGTACTACCATTTCATAACAAACTGTTCACTTATCAATGTCATTAGGATAATAATTTTGCAAACAGTTAATTGTCCTCTGCTGCATGCTGAACACTGAAAAAGTAATTTAATCTTGTACCTCTGATATATAAACTTTTCCCTTTTGTCTAATAGCTTGCACATGCTTCAAATTTGTGTATTTCAATCTCTTGTTTTGCATTCAAATTTTTATGAAAATATATAATTTATTCGCAGTTTAAATGAACTATTTTGTTTTGCTTCTGATTCTTCGTAAATGTTTTTTTTATTCTGTAAGAATAGTTGAAAGTTATTTTCTGTCCGTAGTATGTACAAATATGAAAACCAATAATAATCTTTCCTGATGTCATCTTTTCTGTAATAATTCCGTCCTGTCTTAAAATTAAAGACATTGTCAAAAATACAAAACACTTAGCAAAATATAAAATTAAAATCTATGCCTAAACAAAATTATCCGTCGCTCTATTTGCATTAGAAATAAAAATAAAAAATAAATAAATAACCAGAATATATTAAATAAGAGAATATCAATTACTGTCCCTATATACATACTATAATGCATAGGGAAAGTATTGTGACGGTGTCGAAAATTTGGATTTGATTTTTCAATGGTAGAGCACATTTCAAGTATCCCTGAACTCTAATCGATCATTTTTGAGATAATGTCTGTTGTTGTCGCTGTTATTGAGACTCAGACCGTTCGACCTACCAGAAAGATGAGATAATGTCTGTGTAAATATGGAATGGAGCGTTTCGAATGTATTTGGTACACAAATTACAATTTATGAATACGAGAAGCCTATTAATTCTAAACACAATCGAATGTTCGAAAGATCCCCAGATTTTAAAATATAATTTAGGAAAAATCATCAAAAAATCAGAATCTTCAGTAATACTAGGCAAATTAACTGGCGTGTGGTTCAACTCGACTTTCTGATACCAGAATCCGTTTTTTTTCTTTTCTAATTTTACAAGAAAATTATTTAAAAATCGGTATCGTGTGTCCAATTGACTACGACTCTAGATTGTTATCCTTCATTTTAAAGGGCTTGAAAAAATATTTGGCTTGATATCTTAATTAACAATGCTGTAGTAATTTATATTAGTTTGTAGTAATTTTTCTGTAGTAATTAGTATTCGTTTAAAAAAATCAATCGTTTACGAAAACAAGAATATTAAATATTAACATGAATTGAAAAAACAGTAGTTACTTATGAAATAGCGTTTTGAAAATTACGAAGTATTGTTTGCATCGAAATCTATGAGCTAAATATTGAAAATTAAAAAATTCAATCCCATAGTACATTTAAAGGAAAACGAACAACTTTATGTATCATTGCTAGGCATAGCTAAATTATCCTTTATCGCACAGAATTACAAAAAATAAAATTGTTGAAAAGGAAGTCAAATGTCAAATACCAACAAGATATTAAAAAATATAACGGCGAGAGAAAATATATATCAGCGTTATTATACAACAATATATGAATTTCACTTATAAAATCTTTACTTTTAAAATGAAATTTCAAAGAAAATGTTTCCATTTAAGAGTACAGAAACTCACTTAAACTAAAATTGCATTCACAATAAGCAAACTTTCATTACAAACTTAATAACAATTATTATTCCTTAGAAACATTGGTTTACATACAAATTTTGTGTAATCGTGCTACCCTAAAAAGATCTTGGAACAATTTTATCTAGAAAATGTGTGTCATAAAAAATAAAATTAAAATACGTTTAGAAATGTATTTTGTAGACTCATTTTTAAAATTAAGGAAAATCATAAAATTCCAATTCTGAAAACTATGTAGAAATTAAATCAAGGTATTTATGAGTTTTTAGATGTGATCTCAGATGTGATCTCAAATTCGTGGAAAGTTCCCTGAACAAACACAGCAAGTGAACAGTTTCTTTTTGTATATGAACACGTTCATGACAGTATGAAATAGAAAATATGTTTAAATAAGATTGATTGAACATTATTTATGTTTGTCATATCTCGGAAAAGGTCCTTCAGCAAGTTACAAAACTTCTGCTTTGTCTGAACGCACATGGGATTCATAACCGCATTTTTACTACTGCAATTGTGAATTCCTTATTCCTCTGCATACTTGACTTATCAAGAGATGTGTGGACGAGTACTTGACACTTAAAGAATTGATCATCATTATGACACATATTTATATTAAATATTCTGAACATTAATTTAATTAATATAATTTTTTCACAAATTTAAAAAGGACGCAAACAGTGATTTATTTCAAGGATACATGAATTTTTCTTAGATACGTGTGAAAAAATTGATAAAGTGAAATGCTCAAGAGTTTAAAGAACAAAAGAACAATCTTTATATAATTAATAAAGAAAAACAATAAAATATTACATAAAGATTTATCAATTGAACTAGACAATATAATAAAAGGTGAATTTCTCTGTATCTAAAATGTCTGATAAATAAAATAGTCATAATGAAAAGAATACAATATAATTTACAAAATGATATATATTGCTAGTTAAACATTTAGGAATGCATTTGTTTCTAAAGTCAAATATACACAATATCATAAGACGACGAAAATTAACGCAATTAGACGAAAGTAGACGTGCAAAATCTACACGAAAAATAAGGAATAAAAATTAGTGTTTTTCAAAGACAATCGAAACGAGTTAAAAATCTTTATATCCTCCTTTTAATTAAATACAATTTGACGGCTCTTTCATGCATTTCATAAAATGTTTTTTATAACAAGGTGGATAATAAAAGCTGCAGGAAGACGTTTTGAAAGTGAACGGTTTTTCTCAAGTATGAAGACGCATATGGGCAGTAAGGGTTCCTTTCTGAGAAAAACTTTTTTTGCAATGCGGGCAAGTGAACGGTTTCTCTCCAATATGTATACGAATATGCTGAACAAGGTGACTTCCTTGTTTAAATCCTCTCTCACAATAAAGACACTTGAAAGGTTTTTCACCCGTGTGAACTCTGATATAAACCTTCATATGGGACAGTTTATATGTGAAGTAAGTACATAGTTGACACGTGAAGAATTTTCCCCCTTCATTGTTCACTTGGTATATTGGCACTGATTCAAATGCAAGATAATTATTTAAACCGTTGAGTGGGTCTTCCAAATCATAATCCAACCGTCCTATAAAAAGGATACATTAAAATTTAAAAAAAATAACAGATCAGACATGTTGTAATTACACTAACATATGTATATAAAATTCGTGCAAAGCAAATCTTAACGATACATAAAAACAACTTGGCAATTATATATCAGGAAGTAATAATAGAAGGTGCAATAAGAAATACATTTTCCGAAATCTTTAAAATGTACCAAAATAATTCAGTTACTATTTTAATAAAGAATTTTTCTGTATTGCATGTCAATAAAATAGAATGTTAATGTAGAAGTTTCTCAGAATATGAAATTAATTAATAGAATTATACACAATTTCCTAATTAAGTAAAAATACAGAAATGCAATATGAATAAGAAACTAATTATTACATCTGGACGTATTTTAAAGAATCTGGACACAAACACTTTTTTTTAATCAACGGTACTAAAATTTTGTGATGAAATTTTTAATTTTTTAATTAATGATACTAAAATCATATAATACATAATTGGTATGAATCAAATGAATGACTTAAATGTATGAATTAAAATGTATGAATTTAATGGTATGACTAAAATGATTAAATTTGTAATCAATGTTAATAAAATGGTATGCAAAAATGATTAATTTTTAGTTAATTGTATTAAAATGTTATTTTAACGGTACATAAAATCTTTCTTAACGAACAATACTTTTATACAAAACTCTTTATACTTTTATATAAAACTAAACATCTTTATTTTAAAACGTGCATGAGCCGCCAGTCATAATAAACACAAAAAACTTATACAAATGGAAAACTTTCTAAATTTCTATTTTATAAAACAGCACCAAATATCCAAGTAAGTAAGTCATGCGGATAATCCCCTCCCTATCCGTTTCATGCAGCATCCAATCTCAAACTCAAGGTCATTGGCACATCTAACCAACTTATATTTATCTTTCCTACTCTACTAAGTGCCTGCTTGGGCCCTATATTTTCCCGTTTGGAAAATTTGGAGAAAGGCACGACTTCTGTCATCGCTCCCCCACCCCTCCCTTCAACCGTCTCTTAGATGCAAACTTTCTTTTTATGAAACTCCTTTTGCTTCGACCTTTTCCTTTTCGCTAGAAGGTGGGTATAAAATGATGATTTTATCCCATTCTGGGTACGTTTTTATCCTTGTGTTCTTAAGTATATTAATGCTGATAACTGTGAAAAGCCTCTAGAATAAATGATGTAAGTGTGTGGTTTCTCTCTGGTATGAACTTGTACGTGCTGATCAAGAATCCCTTTCATTCTGAACTCTTTACTTCAATAGTGTCATTACAAGAGCTTTTCCTTTTATAAATTCTGTTATTATCTTCATATCCGGCATTTATGATGTGATGTATGCACGATTTACAACAGAAAAATTTTCAGTCTATGTTCAATTATGCCCAGTAAAATGTATTCGGAAAAAAATGTATTCTTTCATTCCACCCAGAAATGTTTCTTTCTTGTTTGTATGTCAAATAATAAATAAAACTATGAGTCCTAACTGAAGTAAGTTACTTCTACGTTTTCAGTAAGTAACTAATGAAGTGTACGTCACTTGTAAAAAAAAATAAGGAAACTGGGTGTTATATTTGCAAGTATACATTTCTCAATAACTAAATCTATATATTTTACACTGTTTTGACGGTATTCATAATATATTTTAAAATACAATAGATATATAAAGGTTTATTTAATTTCAAATTATTCTATTTGCATATCGGTTGGAAGAAGATGGTGTTTATATGATTCAAAGATTATCATTCAGTATTTTTGAAAATCTAAATATGTGATTCCACTGTAAATGGTTAAAGTAAAATTGGTGCCCATAGATTCATTCTTGAAATATTGCTATTTAACAAAAGTTTTAACATGGCATATGAACTTCACATATGAACTTCAAACTCGAAGTTAGACATTCAGGAGAAACCGAAACTTCAGGAACTTTAAACTAAACTCGTTCATGTCTTTGCCAATATGGTGAACTTGGTACTAAGTCTAAATTACAGTCACATGAGTGGAACTGTAACAAATGCCGTGGCAATAAAGTCTCACTGTAAAGAAATAAAATTGAAATTACTTTTTAATCATAAGAAATTAACATTTATTCATTGCTCTAAAATATTTATAATAAGAGTCAGAAGGAAAATACGCTGAAAAGATTAAGAATGTAAAAGAATGAAATCAAAATAATTTAAACACAGAAGCAGTAAATGTTTTCTAAAACATACGTAATTTGAACAGAAACACGTATATTAAAAGAAAAAATAGACAATTGTTTAAAGTGAAATAAAATGCATAATTATAAAAAAACAGAATATAACCAATTAATAAACAAATAACAATAGTCTTATAATAATAGTCATATTTCAATGAGCATCATTTAAATGTGACTATTATGTTCCTATTAGTTATGTTACTATTAATGCTACTAATAGTTAAATATTTTAGAATTTGAAAATGAAAATATAAAAATATTAATTAAAATACAATTTTATCGATTTATCTCTCCGGATATAAATTCTATTAATTGATAATAAAAAATACTTCTTAAAATAGATCCAGACCAGATTCCATGAATAATAATAAAGTTACAAATAATATTTTAATATATTTAAATACAGTAATTCAAATACTTTTCAATCCTTCTGAATAAAATATTTCGGATGTGAAAGCATTAAATATTAAAATAACTTCTCTAAAGACAACTGCAATGCAAGAATTAATCAGGAAAATATTATAAAAGTCTGCAAACATTTAAAAAATATGTTTTAATGAATCCATAAAATTATTACACAACTCAAAATATCATTTTCTTAATATAAATAAATACATTGCTCATATAGATTTAGAAATCCTTGGCGTCAGTGAGTTTTGAAAATAAGTTTGAACATTTAAATATTCAAAGGAGAAAAAACTCGACACACTAAAGTGGCAATTAACTAAATTAAGAAAGAAGGTTCTAATGAGCTTAAGAATATATAACTTTACATAAATATGAAAAACTAAACACTGTTTCTTAAAAGTGCCAATTACAAAATATCATTTAATTCGATAAGTTTTACATGTAATTAAAAGTAATCATATTATCTGAAGGTGTGGTGATAGGAACAGAGCAATCAAGGGTCTTTAATGTAAGGTTGGGCTCTTAGCACGGCAACGAATCAGAAGCCTGACGTCAGTGAGGAAGCATTTCATCATCCGAAACGTCACGGTGCAAGGAAGGCTTTTCAGAGAAGTGAAATTTTTCACAATTTTAAAAGGACAATAACAGTGTTTTGTTTCAAGTATACACACATTTACCATAAATATGTGATACAAAATCCTGATAAAGTGAGAGGCCTAACCATTAAAATGCAAAAGAATAAAATTTATATGATTAATAAAGGACAAACTATAAGGTATCACACTAAATTTTATAAATTGAACTAGAGAAATATTAGAGAGTGATTTATTTCAAGTGTGAAATACTGGAGTCTAATGAACTAGCGGCTAAACGACAGGCATTTGTCAACATAAATTGAACTAGGCAATGCAATAACAAATGGCGAATTTTACTGAGTTTAAAGATAAAACATTAAAATTTGTAACGTGTGCACACAGTAATACGTTTTTGAAGCAATTTCAAACTGATGAGAAATGATAAAACTCTACAAAATGAGAACATTGTTCTAAAATGTCTGATAAATAAAAATAGTAAAAACGAAAAGTAGACAATATAATTTACAAAGTGAAATACAGAGGGTATTCACAGATTTTTGTAACAATTTTGACTTTCTCCATGAATTAAATTTAAATATTAAAAAAACTGATTGGAATAAAGTCGGAATAGGGTTTAATTATCGTTTACATCATTAAAAGTATTATTTGTTTTAAAATGTCGCTGGAAAATAAACAATGGATCAAAGGCTATGTTATTGCGCTTTCAGAAGAGAAATACCCTTATTAAATTATAATACTCTTATTCGATTATTAAAAAAAGATGTTAAAAGCATGGTTTCAATATTTCTACACGTAAATTAAGTGACAGAATTACTAAAAAAAAAAGGAATGTGAAAATTAACATTTGACTGTAAAAAAGTTAAAAAATATATACCCAACAAAGGTTGGTTCAGGGAAAACAAGGAATGTTTTACTAAAGATTTTATGGTTATTGCTTTATTCCCTTATAACGAAAAACTTAAAATAAGGAAAGTAGAAAAAAATGTCAAAATTGACTCTGATTACAATCAGAAATATGTTTTATCACCTGTTTTCAAAAAAATCATTCCATCACTTTACCAAACAATCTTCACTGTGTTAAGTTCCATTAGGATAAGGCTACCAGCCATACCTCTAAATCTACTGCTGTATTTCTTGGAAAAATGAGAAATCAAACCGGAATTGATTGCTATTCCATTTAAAGGCATCTCATCCAAGTCTCCCGACCTGTCGCCTATGGATTACTGTGCATTTGGACTTTTAAAACAAGATCTTTATAAGCGGCATCCCAAAACATTGGCTGGACTCTGGAAGATTGTGGTGGGGAAATGGAATAAAATCAACCTTGATATTTTAGAGATTAACCAGAGCTTTCAGATTGAATATAATAGAAAATACAATTCTTATCTTTGTTTATATATATATTTTTTCAAAATCGTTACAAAAATATGTGAACACACACTATATATTTTTAGTTAAACATTTAGGAATGGATTTGTTTCTGAAGTCAAATATACACTACATTAATAAATAAATTGTTATAAATGTAATTTAAAACATGTTAATAAATAAAAATATGACGAAAAATAACATATAAAAATCGTCGTTTTTCAAAATATAAATGGAACAAGCTAATAATATTTAAATATCCGTTTTAACTATATACATTTTGATGGCTAACTCTCTGTCATATATTTCATAGAATGTCTTTTACAACTGGATGGATCGCAAAAGCGACAGGAACACATTTTTCAAGTGAACATTTTTCTCGGGTATGAAGACGCATATGGACAGTAAGGGTACTTCTGTGGCGAAAACCTTTGTTGCAATGCGGGCAAATGAACGGTTTCTCTCCTGTATGAAGACGCATATGGTCAGTAAGAGTTCCTTTCTGAGAAAAACATTTGCTGCAATCCGAGCAAATGAACGGTTTCTCTCCTGTATGAAGACGCATATGGATAGTAAGGGTTCCTTTCTGAGAAAAACTTTTGTTGCAATGCGGGCAAGTAAACGGTTTCTCTCCTGTATGTATACGAATATGCTTAACAAGGTCACCTCCTTGTTTAAATCCTGTCACACAACCAGGACATTTGAAAGGTTTTTCTCCCGTGTAAACTTTGATATGAGCCTGCATATTGCACAGTGTATATGTGGAGTAAGTACATAGTTGACACTTGTAGGATTTCCCACCATCATTGTACTTGTACACTTGGTATTTTGGCACTGATTCAGATGCAAGAGAATTAATTAAACTGTTGCATGTGTCTTCCAAATAATAATCCAACCGTCCTATAAAAAGGATACATTAAAATTTCACAAGAAATAACAGATCAAACATGTTGTAATTGTACTATCACATGTATATAAAATTCGAGCAAAGCAAATTTTAACGATACATAAAAACAATTCATAATTACATTATATATCAGGAAGTTATCGCAGAAGATACAATTAAAAATACATTTTCCGAAATCTTTAAAATGTACCAAAATATTTCAGTTACTATTTTAGTAAAAGTTTTAGGGTATTGCATGTCAATAAAATAGAATGTTAATGTAGATGTTTCTCAGGATATGAAATTAAATAATTTGCAATGTACACAATTTCCTAAATAACTAAAAATACCGAAATGCAATGTGATTAAGAAACTAATTATTACATCTGAGCACATTTTAAAGAATGTGGATACAAACACATTCTTTTAATCAACGTACTAAACTTTTATGAACGAAATGTTTAATGTTTTAATTAATGATACTAAAATCGTATACTAAACTGATTAACTGGTATGAATTAATTGAATGACTTAAATGTATCACGAATGTATGACTTTAATTGTATGACTAAAATGATTAAATTTTAATCAATGTTAATAACATGGTATAATAATATTATTTATTTAATGCTACTTAAAATCTTTCTTGCAAGAATACTTTTACATAAAGCTCTTCTAAACACCTTTATTTCAAAAACTTCATGAGACGCCAGTCATAATAAACAAAAACATATACAATTGGAAAACATTCTAAATTTCTATTCTGTAAAATAACACAAATTATCCAAGTAAGTAAACCATAAGTCTCCTTAATATCGATAAACTCCTCCCCATCCGTTTCATCCAGCATCCTCTCTCAAACTCAAGGCCATGGGCACATCTAACCAACATATATTTATCTTTCCTGCTCTATACTAAGTGCCTGATTAAACCTTATTTTCTTCCTTTCTGAAAATTTGGAGAAGGGTACGACTTTCGTCATTACTCCCCCACCCCTCCCTTGAAGCGCCTCTTAGATGTAGACTTTCTTTTTATGGAACTCCTTTTGCTTCGACCTTTTTCTTTTCGCTAGAAGGTGGGTTTAAAACGAGGATTTTATCCCTTCCTGAGCACTTCTTTATCTTTGGGTTCATAAGTTTATTAATGCTGATAACTGCGAAAAACCTCTAGAATAAATGCTGTAAGTGAGTGGTTTCTCTCTGGTATGGACTTGAATGTGCTGATCAAGAATCCCTTTCATTCTAAACCCTTTACTGCAATATTGTCATTAGAAGAGCTTTCCCTTTTGCAAATTCTGATATTATCTTCATATCCGGCATTTATGAAGTGATGTATGCTCGATTTACAACGGAAAAATTTCCGGCCTACATTCAAACATGTCAGTAAAATGTATTCGGAAAGCAGCCAAAATTGCTTTTTTCTTGTTTGTATGTCAAATAATAAAAAAAAAAATATGCGCCCAAACTGATGTAAGTTACTTCTACATTTTCAGTAAGTAACTAATGAAGCGAACGTTACTTGTAAAAAAAAATAATGAAACTGGGTGTTATATTTGCAAGTATACATTTCTCAATAACTAAATCCATATCTTTTACACTGTCTTGACGTTATACATATTATATTTTAAAATTCAATAGATATATAAAGGTTTATTAAATTTCAAATTATTCTATTTGCATATAGGTTGGAAGAAGATGGTCTTTTTATGATTCAAAGATTATCATTCAGTATCTTTGAAAATCTAAATACATAACTCCACCGTAAGTGATTAAAGGAAAATTAGTGCTCATAGTTTCGTTCTTGAAATATTGCTATTTAACGAATGCTTTAACATGACTCTCAACTCATATGAACTTCAACCACGAAATCAGATATTCAGTAGAAACTGCAACTTCAAGATCTTTAAACTCGTTCATATCTTTGCTAATATGGTAAAATTGTAGTAACACTAAATTACTGTCACAGGAGCAAAAGTGTAACAAATGCCGTGGTAATAAATTTCAGCTGAAAAGAAATAAAATTTAATTTATTATGTAATCATAAGAAATTCAAATTGATTCATTCATTGCTCTAAAATTATTCTGTCAGAATGTCAAATACGGTGAAAAGGTTGAGAATGAAAAGAATGAAAGCAAAATAATTAAAAAATATAAGCAGTAAATATTTTCTAAAACATACGTAATTTGAGCAAAAACATGTATATTAAAAGAAGAAACAACGAAAATTGTTTAAAGTGAAAAAAACATAATATGACTCATTAATAAACAAGTAACAAAAGTCTTATAATAATAGACACATTTCAATGAGTATCACATACTAAAAGTTAAATATTTTAGAATTTGAAAATGAAAATATTATAGCTGAAATTCAATTTTATGGATTTATCTCTCAGGATATGAATTCAACTAATTGGTAATTTTAAAAATAGTTTCAGTCCTGATTTCATGAAGAATAATATATTTACCAATAATATTTTAATATATTTAGATACAGTACTTTTATGTAAATACTTTTCATTCCCTCTGAATAAAATATTTCGGATATGAAAGCATTGAATATTAAAATAAATTTAAAAAAAACAACTGCAATACATATGAAGTACTCAAGATGCTATTACAAAGATCTGAGAACATTGAAAAATATATTTTAATGAATCCATAAAATCATTACACAACTCAAAATCTCATCTTCTTAAATCTAAATAAAGGCATTAGTAATATAGACTTAAAAAACCCAGTAATATTTGCTGTCAGAGAATTTTGAAAGTAAATTTAAACATTTAAATATGTAGGGGAGAGTTAAATTGAACCACTAAAGAAACAATTAACTAAATTAAGAAAGAAAGTTCTAACGAGCTTAAGAAAAAATAACTTTACTTTACATAAATATGAATAACTAAACATCGATCGTTAACAGTGACAATTTAAAAAAAAATTAATTCGCTATGTTTTACATATATGTCTTTACTAAAAACAATCATATTAACAAGCCGTGTGGAGATAGGAAAGGAACAAACAATGGTTTTTAATATAAGGTTGAGCAGTCAGCCATGCAACGAATCAAAAGTTGTAAGCTTGGCGTCATTGGAGTAGGGTTTTGTTGATCAATACGTCACGGAAGGACTTTGAGGAGTTACATTTTTCACAAATTTAAAAAGGATATAAATAGCGGATTATTTCAAGCATACATGCATTTTCTTCACATATGTGATAAAACAACCTAATAAAGTGAAAAGTCTAACGAATTAAAGAGCAAGAGAATAAAATTTATATAATTAATAAAGAAAAAACAATAAAGTATAACATTAAGTTTTATGAATTGAATTGGACATAATAGGAATAATGCATTAACAGATGGCGAATTTCTTTGAATTTCAAGATAAAAAATTAATATTAGTAAAATGCGCGCACTAGAACATTTCTGAAGCAAACACAAACTGATGATAATCGCTAAGACTTGGAAAACATTTTTTTAAAATGTCTGATAAATAAAATACTAATAATGAAAAGAATACAATATATTTTACAAAATGAAATATATTGTTAGTTAAACTTTTAGGAATGTATTTGTTTCTAAATTCAAATATACACAATATTACTAAATACATTATTAGATTTAGATACAATTCAAAACATGTTGACACGCAAAAATATCAAATAAAATAATAAATAAAAAACAGTATTTTACAAAATATAAGTGGAACGAGTTAATAATACTTAAATCCCCCTTTTAATTAACTTCTGTGGAGGAAACCTTTGTTGTAATGCTGGTAAATAAACGGTTTCTCTCCTGTATGGAGACGCACATGTACAGTAAGGGGTTCCTTTCTGAGAAAAGCTTTTGTTGCAATGTGGCCAATCTTCTGTATGTATACGAATGTGCCTAACAAATTGATATTCCTGTTTAAATCCTTCATCACAACGGGGACATTTGAAAGGCTTTTCTCCTGTGTGAACTCTGATATGAGCCTTTATACTGGACATTTTAGATGTGGAGTAAATACATAGTTGCCACGTGTAGAATGTCCCACCATCATTGTACTTGTTCACTTGGTATTTCGGCCCTGATTCAGATGTAAAAGAATTATTCAAACCTTTGCATGGGTCTTTCAAATCTTCATCCAATAATCCTAAAAAAATATAAATTAAAAGCTCTCAAGAAATAACTGATCAAACATACCTAAATTGTACTAATATATTTAAATTTCGTGCAATGTACCAAAATATTTCAGCAACTTTTTACTTTCCTTATATACATAATATATAAGGAAAGTATTGCGACGGGGTCGAAAATTCAAATTTTCGAGTTTTCGACGGGAGAACTCGTTTCAAGCATCCCTAATCACGAATCAAACATTTTTGAAGTGATGTCTGTGTGTGTGTCAGTGAGTCTGAGGAGACGATATTTCACGAACAAATTAAGCCATGCGAATGAAATTTTGTATAAAAATCACAATCCGTGGATACTGGAAGCCTATAATTTTTAAATGTAATCGAATGTTCAGAACTCCCCTAAATTTTCGAGTGAACTTTTGAAAAAATTATCAAAAAATCAAAATCTTTAATAAAGTTACGCAACTAGACATTTCTTATGTAATGTTTCCTTAGAAAACGATTGACATAAAATTTAGAACGCTAGCACAAACCGTTCTCGAGATATTGCACATTTTTCAAATAAATTTATCAAAAAATCCCATAAATAAAAAAAAATAATAACCGTTGAGAAATATGTTCACTTCTCATATGTAATATCATGCAATAAATTTGATGACATCATTCTCGTGGATCTAGCTCGTTCCATTCATGAGAAAAGATACTTTGTGTAATACTTTTGTATTTGAACGCCAATGGTCATTTATCTGCTATAAGAATAACTTATTTCTCCGTCCATAACACTTGGCGAGATTTTGGCAACAAATTTAGCGGAATGTCGCCAACTTGGCGACTTTTTGAAATGTTGCCAAATTAACGAAAATCTCGCCAAAAGGATAAAAAATAACGCTAAATCAATGAAAATGACGAATAATTGTCGAAAATTCAATATCTTGAAAAGAATATAAGTATTCTAAGAATATAAGTGAGAAAAACCTATTTTTTTTACTGTAAAAGTAGTAAATTCATTGCATTATATATATGAGGAAAGTCATGTGTTGCCCACATCAGATTTTTTATTATATAGAGAGATACGATATTGCATATCATTAAAATAGATTGATACTGTAGAATTTTCTCAGGTTGTGAAATTAATGAATTAGTATTATGCACAATTTCCAAAACTGAATTAAAATACAAAAATGTAATATGATTAGGAAAGTAATTATTACACCTGAAGACATTTGAATTTGTAATTAAAATTTTTAACAGCATTATAAAGCTTATGAAAAATAAATATTTCAAATGTTCATTTATAAAGGAAAACAGACAAATCATAGACTTACTAAAGTATTAGTATATATAATATTTATAATTGCTTGTCTATATACGTAATCAAATCTGAAAAGTGTTCTCAAATATATCTCATGAAGATTCTGTTGAACTCAAAAAATTACTACACTAAAAAATTAAATACTTCATTGCAACTAACCGGCTCGTGTTCGTGAACAATTAGTAAACATTTTCATCTCCATAAAATTAATTTAAATGCACAAATAGTACAGTTCAGTAAAAATAATATTTATAATTTTGAAATTGAAGTAACTCCATCAGCATTGCTAATATTTTTTTAAGACAAATCAAATGTATTTTGTATCATGATTTTTACAAATGCACAGATTATAAATTTATGCATGTAATAGTCTTCATTTAATAATATACTCACACTGGAGAAATTTCATGCAAGTATACAGTAAATGTTACCCTAAGTCGAAGCGATAAAATAAATTTGTGTTATAGTATTTGTCTCGTACAATCCGAGAAGTTTCACACTGTTGAAAGTGTTTATATTTATATTTTCATTCAGCAAACATTTCAATTTAATGATTTAAAATTGAATTTTAATGACACTTAAAACCTTTCTTAACGAACAATACCTTTACATAAATCTCTTTATAAAATTTTCATTTTTTGTCAAACGATTATTATCAAACGTGTGTTTATTTTATGTCGTGTATGTCAACTAATAAATAAAACTGGGTACCTTAACTAAATTGTTACTTTTATGTTTTTAGTTAGTAACTTATGAAGTTGAAAAATTACTTGTAAAAAATAATGAAACTGGGTGTTACAGTTAGAAGTATACATTTATGATAATTAAATTCATATCTTTTTAATCACACTTTTTTAACGTTGATCATATCATATTTTCAAACGCAAGATTTATGAAGGTTTATAAAATTTCAAATTTTTTTGTTTGTATATAGGCTGGAAGAAGATGATGTTTCTACGATTTAAAGATCGTTATTCAGTATCTTTGAAAATCTACAGCTACTGAAGTACAATCTGAAATTGGGTGACAACACAGAGGCAGTGTAATTTGAAACACAGTTTGAATCTATACCACTGTCTGAAGTGAAAACACAGTAAAAATGCCTAATATAAACCAAAGTAAAAATATCTGGAGCGTGTATCTCCACTTGACTTTCTCACGCATTCATATTCAGTATATGACAAATGAAGAATACCCCACCAGCATCGTTCGTATTCAATTGGTAATCAGACAAAGACACAGAATCAGGAATGAAAACAAAACTGAACCGATGTTAGGGTCATCCAGCACTTCCAAAAGGTCACTTAGAAATTCTGGAAAAAATAATGCATTCAAATAATTACTTTGAAGATAAAAGATGTTTTCAATCTTCCTTAAAATATTCTAAATTATGTATAAAATCATCTTCAGTGACCCCAGCCCTATGCAGCTGAAATGGTAATAATGGCGTATTTTCTTTGTGGGTAGTCAAAACATTACAATACCGAAATCGGGACTACAACTTTTTCGAAATTGTTCAAAATATTAGAATATTGAAATTATATCCAGTATGTTTCAGAAACTAATAGCTTGATCCGAAATATAATTATATATCCCTGTAGGGCTTTCGAAGTATTAGAAATTACTCGCACACTGTTCCTAGCTTTTAGTTCTGGTTTTCTTTCAGCCCGGTACTTCGACCATAGACTTCGCGTCGGAATATAAAATTTTTTTACTAACTTTTTGGCGGTACATATTCTAAATATATCATTGAAGAGATATAAGATTTAAGTGAATCTGTACACTTGCCTGGCAGTACATAAATACGGACCATTTGATGCCAGGATTAATGGAAGTTTATTTATTTAAATAAAACAAACTCTATGCAATTGACTAAATCTGGGTAAATTATCAATTTATGTTGGTTAAATTTTTGCATAAGATATCTCTATCAGTCAGCCTGTTTTTGTTTTTTCTGATGTGGATATGATACATATGACCCCATTGTTTTATGGCCAATGATATGAATTTAACACGATACTTAATAACAATATTATTTTGAATCACAAATGACTCACATCGGAGATAACTTGTTTTTCAACACAACTAAATCATTCAACAATTAATTTATGTACTTGGTGGTACATAAATTAATTTCAAGATTTGACCCAAAGTGACAAAGCAATCAACCTACATAAAACAGTGTAAAAAACTTCCAACATGCGAATTCACACACACACTCAGAATGTGTGTGTATATATATATATATATATATATATATATCTTAATAAAAATAGTTTTCGGTACTTCAAAGAAATAACAGAGAATAGAGATATAAAATCTATCTTATGTATTGGGCGTCCCCGAAATATTCACCCAAAGTGCCCGTGGTAACACTATCAACGCAGCGGTATTTGCTTACGGTTGTTGCTGTTATAAGCGGCCACATTATTTTTCTTAGTCTTTGAATGTCTCTGATTTCTGAAATAGAATAAACTTTTACGTGGTAGCACATACACCTACGCTACGAACGCTCATCTCACTTTCTATGCTACGGTTTTATTCATATATATATATATATATATATATATATATATATATATATATATATATATATATATATATTAGGGAAGTAGCGTTCAATTGTGTCAAATTAGAATTTGTCACATTTTAAGTAAATCTTAGACGGTTGATAATCATGTCAAATATTTTAGACTATTTGCAGGCTGCGGTCTATTCAGCACAGCTTTCTTGATTGCATTAACTGCATACCCCTTTTGCCGATAAAAAGAAATCCTTTCTTATGTAGTAAATACTCTTAAAATGTTACTTGAAGCTATTAAGCATACGTATTTTTCCTATTATTTATTTACACGCTTTTAATATTTCACAATCTCATACTCTATGGAGCGATAGATAGATGTTAACATATAGTACCCATTTCGAGCTAAGAGTTTTGTTTGAACCGCTGTGATAAAAAATTACTAATGATCTAATAAAAATTACTAATGATCTAAAATAATGTCATAAATAAACTAAAAAATTAGAATTAGAATTTGGTATGGCAGAATTGGTGCCAATACAAAATGCATATATACTGAAAATTTATTTCTATTTTTGTACTTTTCATTGGGCATTCTTTCACTTTCTGAAATAGTTATTTGAAAATAAATCTGGATAACAGGTCACACATTCTCGCTTTCATAATTATTGCAAATAAACACTATGTCAATGCTAACTCGGCATGTGAAATTAAAGATGTCAAATGTAAGCGCGACTAAATAATGTCATCGCTTCTTTAGAACAAATGACAACTCATAATATTGAATTTGCTAGAAAATTAAGAAAACAATCTTCAGAAGTGAATAAATATATATCATTTACATACAGACGAAATCGAAGTTTAATATATTTTATAGTGTCATAGACACTAGATGGTAACAGTTGTTTGTACCGGAACTTAAACGCCATCTGGAAGACACCCACTTATAGTGTGTATTGAAAAAATCTAAGGAATTAAAGAAGCTAAGTTTTAATATCATCCAAAATTGTTTAAATATGATTAATATGTTATATCATGATTAGTACTAATAATTTCTACGAAAATACTATGTATATAAAGCAATTTATTTTATAAAGTGCTTCAATTACTAGTCAATTCATATCTGTTGTTTTAATAAATTTTTTAAGGCTGTTTGCATTTCATTTTCGTCCCAAAATTAAAACGTGAATAGAATTTTGGATACTAATACTTCAGTGGTATGCTTTAAACATAGCAAAATATATATATAATTTGATGGCCTCAATTGTCGAGAAGAATGAGTTTAGACTGATATGATCTGAAATGATTCACTTCAGAACAAAATGGAAATGATTCACTTCAAACGCAATAGATTTATGAATTTTTATAAAATTTCAAATTTTTCTGTTTGTATTAAGGCTGGAAAAAGATGATGTTTATGCGATCAAAAATCATCATTCAATATCTTTGAAAATCTACAGCTACTGAAGTACAATCTGAAATTGGGTGACGACACAGAAACAGTGTTATTTGAAAAGCAGTTTGAATCTATACCACAGTCTGAAGTGAAAACTCGTTAAGCATGCCTAATATAAACAAAAGAAAAAATATCTGGAGCGTGTAGCTCCACTTGACTTTCTCACGCATTCATATTCAGTATATGACAAATGAAGAATACCCCCACCAGCATCGTTCGTATTCAATTGGATTCATACAAAAACACAGAATCAGGGATGGAAACTAGACCGAACATGTATAAAAGAATGAATTTAGACTGATATGAGCTGAAATGATTCACTTCAGAATCCCAATTTTGGGAGCCAATTTGAAGGATTTTCGGATTGTAAATTGAGATATTGCAGCCTCAAATGATCCGATTACTCAAACAATCTGAATCATAAAAATCTAAAATGCCATTTAAAGAATAGCAGGATTTCGTTTGTCACATGCTAGATGCCTTACGTTTGTAGGTCATCAGCAGAAGCGTTTGAAGGTACTGGTGGGGTGGTATAACACCCCCATCTTCTGGATGATGGGTCACTTTAAAACACAAAATTAACTTTTCCGTGGAAATGACATTGAATCTTAATTTTTAGTGCTTAACAATGGAATAGAATTATTTTATTCATTTTGTAATACTGTGTATTTTCTTCTGTAATACTATTTATTTTCCAGGTGCGTTGTTAATGTATCATTGATAATGTTATTTATAGGATTGTAAGTTATGAAGGAAGAGGCAGATCAATAAATTTTATGAATGGACGATTTAATATTGCTTTTACAACATACATTGTATAATGTGTAGAAAAAGTATTGTGACAAGGTGCACGTTTTAAGCATTCCTGAAAACGGACAGAACGTTTTTAAGGTGATGCTTGTCTATGTGTACGTAAGTATGCGTGTTAATATGCGTGTGCATGTGTGTGTTAATGGACGTGTGTGTGAGTCTGTGGATACGATATCATGAATGAATATAGCGTTTCGAGCGTAATTTAGTATAATTATTATGATCCGGGATTACTGGAACCCTACTGATTTTAAACGTGATCGAACGGTTGAATGGCCCCCAAATCTTCAATTTTTTTTAAATAAAAAAAATCAAGACAGTCAGGAATGTTATATAAATAATCATTTTGTACGTATTCTGCCACGACTTCTAATTAATGTGGATTTTGTTATAATTAACGTATTTCCATATAATAGAGTACATTGCTTAGCAGATGCGAGTAATATTTCCAAATACCAAACTGGATTTGCACGAAATATAAGTCATTTTGGTTCTTCAAAATAATTTCACATGTTGTCATCCAGAAAAACACCCAATATCAGTATACTTTTCAACGGTAAAAACATTTTTCCGTGGATATTATCCGTCATTATTTGACATTGAAAGAAGTAAAGCACTTGCATTATGTAGGGAAAGTCATGCGTTGCACACGAGATACATTAGAATTGTACTTTTTCAAGATAAAATAAGATTTCGGCTATTAGGGAAATTTTAAACTTTCTAAGTCGTTTGTTTTATTTTGGCAAATATTTATATTCCAATACATTTATATATGATTGTTTAACTGATGGTTGCAGCTGGATACTCTGGTACGGTAATTTCTTTGTAATTTTATTTAGCATATTCATTTTGGCATTTTTTGACAAAACATATTTTATTGCAATTGATTTAATAAGGGTATTTTCATTTTTAGATTCACGTGAAGATTATTTTACATTGCGAGGACAGAAGAAATGATTTATTTAAAGTAAACTAAGAGAAATCATAAAAGAAATAATAGACATAGAATTTACACCTATTTTAAATCGCAAACAATGATATGGCTGATCCGGAGATTAGGTCACCTTGGTTAAATCGGAGAAGTCGCCACGCACTTTGTGAGGTTAAATCGGAGAAGACGCCACGCACTTTATGTTGCAATCTGGTAACCTCTTGTATCGGATGTTTTCGGCGGAAATTGTGTAGCATCCAATAAGAATACGTTTTTGTGTTTGCTACAGTTTTTTGATGTAAAAGAACATTTCTATCAATATTTTTGGCCATTGTTGTGCGTGTTTGCTTGTTCTTTCGTTATTTGATTTATTTTGTAATAATTATTCATTTTAGTTTTGCGGATTTGCTTTTGTCGTCGATTATATTTCCCTTATGTCTTCTGGTATGCGCGAGCAAATGGAAGGTGAGTGTAGTGTATGCACATATAAAATTGTAGCATATTCTGAGTCTGGGCGCCGCAGGCGACCGTTCCTAATAAACCGGAGATCACTGGGGGTCCCGTTCCGGTGTAGAACGACCTTTAGGTCGAACCCCTGCCCCTGTACGGACCACTGGTACATACGGACCACTAATACATCCGTTCCACAATTTTCGATCTTTAGATCAAATCCCTGCTCTTACACGGACCTGTAGGTCGAACCCATTCCTTTATATGGATTCTCAGTTAGATGGAGAAAGCGATCTTGATACGTACGATATGCACAGATAAAATTGTAGCATAAAAATTTTAAATTTTACAAAAATCTGATTTTGGAACGTTTACATGAGTATTATTAATTTTTTTATTCTGCAGTTTTATAAAGTTATTTAATTTTCTTAAAATACACAAAAATCTTATTTTGTAACGTTTTTTTGAGTATTATTCACTGTTATTTAAGTTAAATTAAATTATCATTTGTATTAGAAAATCTTGTTTAGAACAAACACAATAGTCTGTCTTAAGAAACAGGGTTCTTCTACCAAAACATCATTTTGGTAGGAGGAGCCTATTTCTAATGACGGTAAATGACATCACTGAGGATGGGTGGAGCCAATTTCAAAACACGGAAGAAAGCGCCAACCACAGGCCAACTTGGCCCGATTTTGTACTTAGAAAAAAATTTGCGGTGACCTAATCTCCGGATTTACCAATGATATAATTGTATATAAATTATACTTGTATATCTTCCTAAAGTGTAATATAACATTTCAAAACAAGAATGTCCAAAGATAAAATTTGGTGATATTTCAAACAAATTATTACCAAATGATATTTGGGGGCTGTTCAGGCCCCGCCTAAACATGATCACTTATTCAAAGTTAATTTCGTTTTCAAAGTTTCATTCAACGTGAATTTCGTTTTCAAAGTTTCCTTCAACGTTAATTTCGTTTTCAAATTTTCATTCAACGTTAATTTCGTTTTCAAAGTTTCCTTCAACGTTAATTTCATTTTCAAAGTTTTATTTAAAGTTAATTTCGTCGCAGCAATAAATAGTAAATATCTCACTCATCCAATTTAAATATGAATCAATTACTACTCTATGCCGTGTTACCTACATATATTCTTAAAATATGGTATTCTCAATGTTATTTCTATAAGCCCGTTAATTTTGTGCTTTTTATTAACTTACTACTTACCACGTATCTTGTAAAATTACATTTATTAAATGGAACAATCTCACGAAAACAAAATGCGGCACTTTGATATTCGGTACTAGGAACGTCCCACCTTAATCAGTTGATATTAAATAAAACTCGCGATCTTTGCTTTTCTACAAAATGTCTTAAATCCTAAACTGCTAAAATGCTAGGTAACCCTTAGATCTGCATCAACCCCCCAAACTGCTTAAACTCTAAATGTGCAACAAACTGCCACACTAGGAGCTAGGTCAAATAATAAAAACAGTAAATCAAAAACCTCGAACCTCCAACTATGGGCCAATGAAATAATGTCACAGTATGAAGATAAGAACCACACCTAGAGATTGGAGATTAAAGGCGCTTCGCGCCTACTGCTTGCTCTGTTCTGGACGAAACTCTATGTCTGAACAAAATGCATCAGAATTCACACATTTATAGAAATTGGCATGACGTTTATTCTTTTCTTCAATAATAAAACTCGGGTTCGATATTTCAAATAAAAAAGTTTATGACACTTCCAGACATAGATAGAAACAAATAAGACGGCATTTATAAAATTTTGCACTTCAAGTGAATACATTAAAATTTCCGATTGCATCAAATAGTTATGCTATACTTTTTATATCTGCTATGAATATCAATATAGTTTTAAATTTTTGTTTTTGAGCTCTTGTGAAGAATCAAACCTCGTGCCTGACCATTAAAAATCTCATTTCCAGTCTTATTAATGCTATTGCATATGCACTTATTACCATATAAATAGATAAAGTTAAAGAACTTAACCATTTTGTTCCATCAGCTTTTATATCAGATAAAATTGGGCATCAACGAACAGCGTCAACAAAATTTGCTATAATAGGATACGACAGAAATATACTTATGTTATTTATGACTTAAGTCAGTGATATAAATAAGGATTATTGTGGTAGAAGAAACGATCTCTTTTAGTAGATCATTGAAACCAGCGAGGGTGTCATCCTGGGGCATGGCTGACTTAATTTTACCTTGCTTTGCGCATATGACGAAATGAGAATTAAGAACACACGAATTTTGTTTTCGGGCTCTCAAAAGGGACCAAATTAGTTCAACAATGTCATTAAATTTCCTCGGACGTCACCGATTCTGTGTGCACTTCACAATTTAAAATTTTTGCGCAAGTTGTTTATGACTGGAAGTTGCCACTTCAAAATTAACAAATTATTTTTCACTCTAGATCCTGAGCGAATCTTAATTCCCATTTCGTCAAGTTGACAGCTTTTCATTTGTTGACGGGCTGAGTGCCCAATCTTATATTAAATTAACCGCGATTGAAACTACACGTTCAGAACTTTTTACAGATCGGATCGACCTGCCTGGTTAATACCTAAAGTATCCGAACTCACATTGGTCCGTTTGGTAGATATCACGAGCCAATTAGAGCCTCGTCTATTCATATACCACTCAAGCCGACAGATAATGATGTTAAAATGAGACAATTTTTTGTGAGTACTAAGGGAACGCGCCCGAAATCCTTCATTTTGACATTTATCAGTCCTCTTACTTAAATCTTATCTAAATCGACAAGAGCTGCATTAGTTTGATAGTATTTTGCTAGAAATCTTCAAAGAAGCAAATTAAACGCTCTGGTTACTCAACCAGTTTGATTGGCTGATCTGACAGTTAAACAATTCCAGACACATCAACGTTTCTGTGCGATATGTCATCTTAAAATTATGTCCCTTATTTTTATTTGTATGGTCAACCTCAGATGATAAAGTGTGAACATGGAGAGGTCCATGATATACTTATAAATATTCCTTTCATGGTAATATTTCTTTCAAAGAAATAAGCCATGTGGAGATGAAACTTTCGAACACAGATAAACATTCATCTTCATTTTTCTATTTCTCTCTTTTATTCACATGATAAAAATGTTCGGAACAAAAAATATCCCTGCGATCTGGCATCTTTTTATCGAATTTAGAGCAGTGCACCCTGGTTAAAAAAAACCCTCAAATAATTTCTCCGAACGCAACATACTAATTAATATTGTAGACTGGTTTCGAATGCAGGACGCAGTCTTTTTTGTCAGGACCCGGAAGCAGCGCACTTATCTCTTGTGCCAACTTTCATGAGTGTAAGTGTTTACGTTGTCGATCTACCTTCCACGAATGAAGGTTGTTATGTTGTAAGTCTTGGCGAAAAAGGCTGTTTCTTTCCTTCAAAACTGGTTGGCACTATTAATTATGTGTTGAATGTTGCTTTTAACGAAATTATTTCAGTTTTTATTTACACTAACAGCAGCTTGAGTTGTATGCAATCTTGGTTTGCTTATATTGCAACGGTTGGTACAGCATTACACGACTGAGCCATTTAGTTTCTCCATACTTAATGTAATACAAATAGTGCAAGGGAAAACACATGCACTGATTTTCACTCATATTCCTTTATGTACGTAGGTCCTGGAGAAACTAGTTGATAACCAAGAACAGTTTCAATCGCGTGTATACATCTGGGGTTATTTCACTGATTTAGAGATCGAGACCTATTCCAAACTTTGACCGTTCAGGGCGGGAATTTTCTCTGTCAAAAAAACAAACTGAAAACAGGGAAATCATTAGTTATTTCGAAGGATTTGATTCGCCAGGAATATCACTGAATGAATTACAGTTTAAACACAAACCATTACGAAACATTCAGATTTTTAATGAGTTCTTAATAGGGTGGTAATGATGCAGAATGGAATACAGCAGATCTGCGACTACGCAAATACCTTATGACAACACCGATGACTTTTAGGATCTCTCCCCCATTGCAGACAAGAGGATCTATGGACTGGTTTCGTACGTATTTGCTCATCAGCAGGGAATTCTCGATATTAGAAAGAAATCTTTCTATGTGAAACAATTTTTCAAAATTCTATTGAAACCTATAAATAAGGATGAACTAAATTTGCCTGTCTTCATAGACATTCTCAAAATTGCGGCACATAGCAAGTCTTCTTTCTGTCATTGCAGACATTGTCTATTCCGAGCTCACAAGTGAGAAAAATTGCTGTTGTCTGCAGAGCTCATTATTGTCCAAACATTTGGATCGCCCCTTTAGGCGTCTTCTAAAGATCTGTGATTTTAACCAATGACAATTTAGAAGAATCCTGTATCTGTGTGAACCCAATGCATACTTCTGCATAATAGGAAGAGTATTATTATTGCATACAGGTATTAATACAAACATCTAATTATATGAAAGTAATTATCTCTATGTTTTAAAGTTTCATTACTGAACGGAAGTAAGTTTTCCCTATATGCAGAAATGAATGAGTACACTCCAACCAGTCGAAAGTATGGGCTGGATTCGAGCCATTTCATTCAATTTGAATTGGACAGAAACTTACATTTTGGTAAAGAAAAGGCCTTGATTTCAATTTCAAATATTTTCTTTTAATTGACAACTTCTTACTTTTTCAGTAGATGTATCAACGCCGCAAAGTTTTAAAAATATGTCTGAATAATCTCATTAAAATTCCAAGTGAGAGAAAATACTTATTTAACATTAAAACACAAAATTTACGTATAACGGGAACTACTTCCTTTTACAATTAAAGTTTACAATATATATTTTCATTTTTAATGCATCATCCAACTACAACTAGATCATAATACGTAAAGTGTCCATTCTTCTAAACTTAAAACAATTCATCTTAATTACTAACAGCATTAATTAATAACAACAGCCAATTATAAATATTTATTAAACATCAGTTCTTAGAATTTCCACTTTGACAAGAATGTTCAGAATATATCTTCTTACACATTGCGGGTATATATTTTACCATTTATCACAAAGTATTTTAAACAGTAGAGAGCATCGCGTATAAGATTTCCCTGTAGAAACAGAAACGTCCTAAAATTCAGTTCGATTTTATATTAAGTTAAATATGAGTTTTCATATGTATCTTCTAAGGAGATAAATGAGAAAAGTTGTTGGAAGTTTGGAACACAAGTTGCAAGTGAACAAACTCTCTCCAGTGAGAATATGGATATGCACGTCGATGTGCTGGGCATGTCTTCCGTGTGAACTCTAATACGATTCTTCATATTATGTTCGTACATCGTGGTAAATGGAAATGTACCACACTTAGATGATTTCCCACTGTCGTTGTTTTAAATTACCGTGTGTTCGTGAAATTTTGTACACATAACATTGTAAACAATGATGAAAACAATAATAGGCAAACAGTAAACTTTCGTTTTTACAGGTTTGTTCCGAAAAGATTTTGTTACACATTGTAGTGAAATAGTTACTCATTTCCAAAAAACAGTATTTTTATGTTTAGAAAGAGCAAACTTATAAACTAAGATCCACTAGCAACAACAATGTCCTAAAATTCCGTTCAGGAAGAAAAGGATTCCTAGATTTTATGTGAAATTAAACATGAATCTGTATATGTGTCTTCGAAGCAAATGCGTGAGAAAAGCTCTTTGAACACATATTGCAAGTGAACGTTTTTCCTCAGTTTGCACCCGGGTATGAGAGGCGAGATGATATTTATGTTTGAATCTTTTAAAGCAGTGGGGACACTGAAAGGGCTTTTCTCCCGTGTGAACTTGGATATGACTCTTCATGTTACATTCGTATCTTGTGTAGTATGGACACGTGTCACACCTGAATGATATTCCACCATCGTCGTTTCTGAAACATGTATATTCAGGTGGTAATCCGGATGTAATGTTGATAGGTGAGCTCCTGGTAGAATTGCAAGCATCGCCTAAAAGAGAAAAAGTAATAATATGTATATTTAATGCAGAGAAAAATGATATACTTTTTGGCAATACAAAATGGATATCACTACCGATACTATCAATACTACAGCGTCAAAAGAAACACGGCTTAAACAGATTTTCATGTGATTGTGCTTAATTGAATTTAAGCAAACCAAAAGTGAATTGTAACATATAATGTTTTGCAAAATCTTTAACTAAGTATTTTTATAACTCTAAATGGTATTAAATTTTCTGAAGTTTTTCAAATATAGATTTTTAAATGTTAAATAAAATGTTTATTAATTTCAAAAAGAAGTTCAAATAGGATATAATTAGGATAGGATTCAATATAAATAGGATTCAATTAGGATAGTTTTATTATTCAGGTAATTTTAATTATAAATGGGTGTACTGCGAGTCCTTGTTTATAACAATTTTAGAATGTAACTTGTGTATAAAACGGTGTTTATTAGTTAACGGGTTTCGGATCCAAAGCCCCTAAAATCAAACGAAAACTCCGTAGGGATAATCAATCTCACTGTAATATTACCATACTATGCGAAAAATTATATACCGGAAAAAACCTATTATTTTATATGAAGTATACATAAAAGGTAAATTAGGATATATAACTATTTATCGTAATAAATAGGTCGTTGCATATTGAGTCTACTAAATGATTTAGCTCTAAATGTCTTTAATATTAAGTACGCCACGGGTAGGAGTAATTTTCGTTTATTAATATACACAAATGAGACATCAATGATCTTAATACCCTCAGAATGTGCATTAGATGTTGGTGTGTTTAGGCAACACTGGGTATCAATTTTACGAACAGAACAAAATATAGGACGCCGAGATTTTTTCTTTTTTTAAGAACAAGATATGGTCATAAAGATAAGGAACAAATTAAAACCATTATATATATATATTGAATTTTTCTTTACAAAGAAGTTGCTGTTCTTTGAATTCATTAAATATTTTCCATTTTTCTCTTTGAAATTATTAAAAAATGTGAGATAATTTTACATATTTTCTTAAACTAAACATATTAATGTAAAACACATGAATTTGTCTAGAAATTTTATTAAATGAAGAGCTAAAGATAAAAACACTGCAAAAATAACCATTACACCAAAGATACACTTAGAAGCAGACTTTTAATTATGATACAAAGAATGACTAATTTGTGCATCAATAAAATATTATAAATCGAAGAAAATTTTGAAAGAAAAAACCGGAAAAAAATAATAAAATTATATATCAGAAAAAACTTATTTAATATAAAATACATATAAAAGTTAAATACCAAGCTAACATCTGTTCTTTCACGATTAATTTCGAACAAAATATTCCATTTTTTTTTTCATTATATTACCGAAATATTTCCATTTTCCGTCAAAACATTTCCAACCAGGGAGAAAATCTTATTATTTCGCATTAATACAAATATCTGCAGAATACTATTTACTTTCCCAATTAAATTTCAAATTATTTATATTTTAATGCGTTTGCATTTCAAAAATTAAATTTGCATTTCAAATAATAAGTACCATTGAATGCAAACTAAAAAATTAGGATATTTTTAGGCGATTATGCGAGTTCTTAAATGTTTATTTAAAACTGTAGTACTCAACAGCTCATGCATACCTCCTCAAGTAAAAGGGTTTTCATACAATCGAGACATCCAAGTTAACACATCTGAAATTTATATTATTCAGATATTTATACTTATAAACAGGGCGTTGATCTCCAAATGTTTTAATTACTTATAGGACATAATAAAATAATTTCTTTTATTAAATTTTTGCATTGGATGTAGGAAAATAAATTTATTTTACAGTAGTTTCTCTTCGTATACAAAAAAATATTTGGCGTTATTTGCATGCTTTTATGTTGAAACAAAGTGCGATTGCAAATTTAATAAACCACTACTAAGATCATAAAGTTTTTGAAGTTAAAATATGTGTGAATATAAAAGAGAAAAAAAATCAATTCAAATGATTAAAAGTATTTTCTCAATATAAAAATATTTTATATTGACATAAAATAAAAAGAAGGATTTTCATGAAAAAGTGAAATAATTTAGGAAAAGTTATAAATTAGAATAAATTATGAAAACACAAGATATAAAAATAATAGAATTGTCAATTTGATTAATAAAATATAATTAAAAGCGAAATAAACTATTATTGTTCGCAAAAAATTGCTCTCTTAAGCTCTGAATGTTTAATTTTCGTTATAAAATCAAAAAGGAATTGCCTGTACGAAACGTGTAAATGATGGTTGCAAAAATTATAAGAAATCTATGAATAATAACACTTTACAGAGTCTGTTTTAAATCTTGTTTTAATTCAATGAAATGAAAGTTTTAACTCATTAATAGACCCTAAAAAGCTCTTGGGACTTATGTAGAAAATGCGTGTCATAAAAAAGCATTTTTTAAAATACGTTTAAAAATGTAGATTGTAGATTCACTTTTAAAAATAAGGAAATTCATAAAATTCCATATCTGAAAACGATGTAGAAATTAATTCAAGTTATTTATGAGTTTTTAGAAGTGATCTCAAATGATATGTTCGTGTAAAGTTCTATGAACACACGCAGAGAGTGAACAGTTTTTTTGTTAGTATGATGACGACATAAAATCGTTCATGACAACATCGTTCAAATTCATGACAATCGTTCATGACGTTCATGACAACATAAAATAAATAATATGTTTAAATAAGACTGATTGAACATTATTTATGTTTGCCGCCATATCGCGGAAAAGATCCTTCAGCAAGATGCAGAACAACAGATTCTGTTTTGTCTGAGCGCATATGGGATTCATAACCGCACTTTTACTACTGCAATTGCGAATTCCTTATTCCTCTGCATACTTGACTTATCAAGAGATGTGTGGACGAGTACTTGACACTTAAAGAATTGATCATCATTATGACACATATGTATAATTAATATTCTAATCATTAATTCATATAAAATAAATTTTCCGCAAATTTAAAAAGGACGTAAACAGTGCAAGCATACATGCATTTTCCTTAGACATGTGATTGAAAACATTGATAAAGTGAAATGCTTAACAGTTCAAAGAACAAGATTTATAAACTGAACTAGACAGTACAATAAAAGATGATTTTTTCTGGAAATGTAACATAAAAAATGAAATTAGTAAAACGTGCGCAGAGTAAAATTTTTGAAGCAAACACAAACTAATTTTAAATGCTAAAATTTTACAAAATGAAAACATTGTTTTAAAATGTCTGACAAATAAAATAGTAATAATAAAAAGAATACAATATAATTTGCAAAATGAAATACATATTTAGTTAAACGTTTAGGAATGTATTTGTTTCTAAAGTCAAATATACACAATATTATACAACAAACATTTAGACGAAATTTAACTCAGATAGATGTGTAAAAACATATTATATCTCCCTTTTAATTAAATGCATTTTGATGGCTTTTTAATGTGTTTCATGAAATGTTTTTCATTACCAGATGGATAATAAAAGCCGAAGGAAGACATTTTGCAAGTGTACTGTTCTTCTCAAGTATGAAGACGCATATGGGCTTTAAGGCTACACTTGTGGTGAAAACCTTTGTTGCATTGCCGGCAAATGAACTGTTTCTCTTCTGTATGAAGACGCATATGAACAGTAAGGTTTCCTTTGTGAGAAAAACTTTTGTTGCAATGCGAGCAAGTGAACGGCTTCTCTGTTGTATGTATACGAATATGCATAACAAGGTGATGTTCTTGTTTAAATCCTCTCTCACAACGAGGACATTTGAAAGGTTTTTCTCCCGTGTGAACTCTGATATGAGCCTTCATATTGCACAGTTTATATGTGGAGTAAGTACATAGTTGACACGTGTAGAGTTTCCCACCATCATTGTTCACTTGGTATTTTGGCAGTGATTCAGATGCAAGAGAATTATCTAAATCATTGCATGGATAATCCAACCGTCCTATAAAAAAGATACATTAAAATTTCAAAAGAAATAGCAGATCAAACATGTTGTAATTGTACTAACACATGTATATAAAATTCGAGTAAAGCTAATCTTAATGATACATAAACCAACTTATTATATTATATATCAGGAAGTAATAGTTGAAGATACAATAAGAAATACATTTTCCGAAATCTTTAAAATTAAACAAAATATTTGAGTTACTATTTTAATAAAAAGTTTTGCGGTATTGCATATCAGTAATATAGAATGTTAATGTAGATGTTTCTTATGATATGAAATTAATTAATTTGCATTGTACACAATTTACTAAATAAATAAAAATACAGAAATGCAATATGATAAGGAAACTAATTATTACAGCTGAGCACATTTTAAGTAATCTGGACCCAAAGACCTTTTTAATCAACGGTACTAAAATTTAAGAGCAAAATGTTTAATTTTTTAATAAAAAATACTAATATAGTATACTAAAATTATTAATTGGTATTAATGCAAAGAATGACTTAAATGTATGACTTAATATGACTTTAATGTTATGACTAAAATGATTAAATTTGTATTCAAAGTTAAAAAAATGGTATACTAAAATGATATGATTAATTTTTAGTTAATGGTACTTAAAATCTTTCTTACAGTAATACTTTTATATAAAACTCTTCTAAACACCTTTACTTCAAAACGTTCATGAGACGCCAGTCATAATAAACACACAAAACATATGCAATTGAAAAACGTTCTATATTTCTATTCTGTAAAACAACACAAATTATCCAAGTAAGCTCCCCATCCGTCTCATCCACCATCCTCTCTCAAAATCAAGGTCATGGGTACATCTAACCAACTTATATTTTTCTTTCCTACTCTACAAAGTGCCTGATTAAACCGTATATTCTTTCTTTTTGAAAATTTGAAAAAGGGCACGACTTCGGTCATCGCTCCCCCACCCCTCCGTTGAAGCGCCTCTTACATGTAAATTTTCTTTTTATGAAACTCCTTTTGCTTCGACCTTTTTCTTTTCGCTAGAAGGTGGGTATAAAATGAGGATTTTATCCCTTCCTAGACACTCCTTTATCCTTGTGTTCTTAATTTAATTAATGCTGATAACTGTGAAAAGTCTCTAGAATAAATACTGTAAGTGAGTGGTTTCTCTCTGGTATGGACTTGCATGTGGTGATCAAGAATCCCTTCCCTTCTAAACCCTTTACTGCAATAGTGTCATAAGAAGAGCATTTCCTTTTTATAAATTCTGATATGATGTATGCACGATTTAAAATTGAAAAATTCGCGGTCTATGTTCAAACATGCCCAGTAAAATGTATTCGGAAAAAAATGTATTCTTTCATTCCAACCGAAAATGTTTTTTTCATGTTTGTATATCAAATAAAAAAAAACTACGCATCCTAACTGAAGTAAGTTACTTCTACGTTTTCAGTAAGTAACTAATGAAGCGTACGTTACTTGTAAAAAAATAATGAAACAGGGTGTTATATATTTGCAAGTATACATTTCTCAATAACTAAATCCATAACTTTTACACTGTCTTGACGTTATACATATTATATTTTAAAATTCAGTAGATTTATAAAGGTTTATTAAATTTCAAATTGTTCTATTTGCATATCGGTTCGAAGAAGATGGTGTTTATATGATTCAAAGATTATCATTCAGTATCATTGAAAATCTAAATGAATGACTCCATCGTAAGTGGTTAAAGGAAAATTGGTGTCCATAGATCCGCTCTTGAAATATTGCTATTTAACAAAGGTTTTAACATGGCTTTCAACACATATGAACTTCAAACTCGGAATCAGACACTCAGGAGAAACTGAAACTTCAAGATCTTTACACTAAACTCGTTCATATCTTTGCTAATATGGTAAAATTGTAGTTAAGACTAAATTACTGTCACATGAGCAGAAGAACTGTAACAAATGCCGTGGCAATAAAGTTCAGCTATAAAGAAGTAAAATTTAAATTATTATTTAATCATAAGAAATTCAAATTCATTCATTTATTGCTCAAAATTATTCTAATGTCAGAATGTCAAATACGGTAAAAAAGATTGAGAATGTAAAAGAATGAAATCAAAATAATTAAAACGACATAAATAGTGGATTATTTCATGCATACATGCATTTTCTTCAAATATGTGTTAAAAACAACCTAATAAAGTGACAAGTTTAACGAATTAAAGAATAAAAACATGAAATTTATATAACTTATAAAGAATAAAAAGTAAATTATTACATTAAGTTTTATAAACTGAATTAGACATAAAAGAAATAATGCAATAACTGATGGAGAATTTCATTGAATTGCAAGATAAAAAATTATTATTAGTAAAATGTTCATAGTAGAACATTTCTGAAGCAAACACAAACTGATGATAAATCTTGTGTTTGTTTCAGACTTGAAATAAGACTTGAAAATATAGTTCTAAAATATTTGATAAATAAAATAGTAATAATGTGAAGCATACTATGTATTGTTACAAAATGAAATGTATTGTTAGAGTTTTAGGAATATATTTGTTTCTAAATTCAAATATACACAATATTACTAAATACATTATTATATTTAGATACAATTCAAAACAGGTTGACACGCAAAAACATCAAGTAAAATAACAAATAAAAACCAGACTTTTACAAAATATAAGTGGAACGAGTTAATAGTACTTAAATCCCCCTTTTAATTAAATACACTTTGATGGCTAACTCTCTTTCGTGTGCTTCATACGATGTCTTTTATAACTGGATGGATAGGAAAAACTACGTGAACACATTTTGCAAGTGAACGGTTTTTCTCCACTATGAAGAAGCATATGGGCAGTAAGGTTACGTCTGTGACGAAAACCTTTGTTGCAATGTTGGCAAATAAACGGTTTCTCTCCAGTATGCAGACGCATATGGACAGTAAGGGTTCCTTTCTGAGAAAAGCTTTTGTGACAATGCGCACAAGTGAACGGTTTATCTCCTGTATGTATACGATCCTTCAGCAAGTATCAGAACAACAGCTTCTGTTTTGTCTGAACGCACATGGGATTCATAACCGGACTTTTACTACTGCAATTATGAATTCCTTATTCCTCTGCGCACTTGACTTATCAGGAGATGTGTGGACGAGTACTTGACACTTAAAAAATTGATCATCATTATCACACATATTTATAATGAATATTCTAAACATCAATTCAGATAACATAAATTTTCCACAAATTTAGAAAGGTCGTAAACAGTGATTTATTTCAAGCATGCATGCATTTTCCTTAGACATGTGATTGGAAACATTGATAAAGTGAAAGAACGAGATTTATATAATAGACAAAACAATAAAATATTGCATAAAGTTCTATAAACTGAACTAGACAGTTCAACAAATGGTGAATTTCTCTGAAAATGTAAGATAAAAAATAAAATAGTTAAAGGCGAGCAGAGTAAAATTTTGTGAAGCAAACACAGACTAATACTAAATACTAAAATTTTACAAAATGAAAACATTGTTCTAAAATGTCTGATAAATAAAATAGTAATAAAGAAAATAATACAATATAATTTACTAAATGATATATATTGTTAGTTAAACATTTAGGAATGTATTTGTTTCTAAAGTCAAATTTCTAAAAACAAGCATTTAGACGGAATTTAACGCAGGTAGACGTAAAAACATCACAAAGAATAAGAAATAAAAATCAGTGTTTTTCCAAAGACAATTGAAACGAGATAAAAATCTTTATATCCCCTTTTAATTAAATATATTTTGATGGCTCTTCCATGTGTTTTATAAAATTATTTTCATACTCGGGTGGATATTAAAAGCTGCAGGAAGACTTTTTACAAGTGCATGTTCTTTCAAGTATGAAGACTCATATGGGCAGTAAGACTAAATTTGTGGCAAAAACATTTGTTGCAATGCTGGCAAATGAACGGTTTTTTTCCTGTATAAAGATGCATATGGACAGTGAGGTTTCTTTTGTGGAAAAAGCTTTTGTTGCAATTCGGGCAAGTGAACGGTTTCTCTTCTGTATGTATACGGATATGCTTTAGATTTAGAAGGTCACTTTCTTGTTTAAATCCTCTCTCGCAATGAGGACATTTGAAAGGCTTTTCTTTCGTGTGAACTTTGATGTGAGCCTTCATATTGTAGAGTTTATATGTGGAGTAAGTACATAGTTGACACGTGTAGAATTTCCCACCACCATAGTACGTGTTCACTTTGTATTTTGGCACTGATTCAGATACAAGAGAATTATTTAAACCATTGCATGCGTCTTTCAAAGCATAATCCAACCGTCCTATAAAAAGGATGCATTAAAACTTCACAAGAAATAACAGATCAAACATATTGCAATTGTAATAGCATATATATATAAAATCCGTGCACAGCAAATCTTAACGAAACATAAAAACAACGTATAATTACATTATAAGGGAATAATAATAGAAGATGCAACAAGATATATATTTTTCGAAATTCTTAAAATGTACCAAAATATTTCAGTTACTATTTTAATAAAGAGTTTTACGGTATTGCATGTCAATTAAATAGAATGTTAATGCAGATGTTTCTCAGGATATGGCGTTAATTAATTAGCATTGTACACAATTTCTTAAATGCAGAGTGTCCCAAATTAAACTACACTTTTCCGAGATGGTTACAGCAAAAACTATTAATCAGAGTCATGAAATTTGAGGAGTGTCATAAGGAGATGATGGGAATTTTTTCAACGGCAAAAAAAGTTAGTTCAAAAACCACCAATAGAGGGCGTAAAATATCTTTAGACAGGATATATAACATGAACTACACAACGTATCCGTGTAATGAGGACAAAACATGTTCAATATAATGACCATCATTGTATGCTACCATCTAGAATCGTAACATAGCATTTGATTGCAGTGTATGCGTCGGGACGTTACGCACATGACGTGCTATGCTGTCTTTAAGATAGGACAGAGATCTTATGGGATCACGGTAGACCAAGTCTTTAAGATATCCCCAGGCTTTAAGATATGCCAAGTCTTTAAGATATGCCAAAAATCGCATGGTTCCAAATCTGGGGATCTTGCAGGCCATACCGTAGGAAAATGACTGTTGATGATTCCGTCATCAGCGAAGTGGCTCCTGAGCACTAGTTTCACACAAGTGGCTACGCGTAGACGCATAAACACTATTGTTTACACTGCATCTTGCATAAACACTATTGCTTTAACACATTGATGTGCCTTCAGAGCAGGAATGATGGAATTCTCCAATAAGGATGCTTAACGTTGCTTGGTGACAGAACACGATACAGGACCTGAGGGTCTGAGCTCTTTGAAAAAAAATGGTCAGAGCAGGAATGATGGAATTCTCCAATAAGGATGCTTAACGTTGCTTGGTGACAGAACACGATACAGGACCTGAGGGTCTGAGCTCTTTGAAAAAAAAGTGGTCCCAAAATGAATGTGGCAGTAAAACCTCACCATACCGTTACCTTAGAAGAGTATCATGGAACTTATAGACACCCATGTGGGCAAAACAAACCCCACCGATAGCGATCTCTATTGGCGGTTTTTGGAACTAACAATTTTTCCGCTCTAAAAAGAATGCCCATCATCTCCTTACGGCACTCCTCAAATTTCATGACTTTCTGATGAATAGCTTTTGCTGTAGCCCTCTCGGAAATGTGTAGTTTAATTTGGGACACCCTATAAATAAAAATACAGAAATGCAATGTAATTAAGGTACTAATTATTACATCTAAAGACATTTTAAAGAATCTGGACACAAACACATTTTTTAATCAACGGTAGTAAAATTTTATGACTGAAATGTTTCATTTTTTAATTAATGATACTAAAATTGTATACAAAAATGATTAATTGGTATGAATGAAATGACTTAAAATGTATGACTTTAATGGTATGACGAAATTGATTAAATTTTTAATTAGTGTTAATAAAATGGTGTACTAAAATGATTAACTTTTAATTAATGGTACTTAAAATGTTTCTTAACGGAAAGTTCTTTTATATAAAACTCTTCTAAACACCTTTATTTTAAAACGTGTAAGAGGCGCTAATCATAATAAACACACAAAATATATACAATTGGAAAACGTTCTAAATTTCTATTCTGTAAAACAGTTCCAAATTTCCTAGTAAGTTAACCATATGTCTCCTTAATGCGGATACCCCCCGCCCCCATCTCATCCAGCATCTTCTCTCAAACTCAAAGTCATGGACACATTTAACCAACTTATATTCATCTTTCCTACTCTACTAAGTGCCTACTTGGGCCTTATATTCGTCCTTTCTGAAAACTTGGAGAAGGGCACGACTACGGTCATCGCCCCCACTCCTTCCTCCAAGCGCCAGTTAGATGTAAACTTTCTTTCTATGAAACTCCTTTTGCTTCGACCTTTTGTTTTCGCTAGAAGGTGGGTATAAAATGAGGATTTTATCCCATCCTGGGCACTCCTTTATCCTTGTGTTCTTAAGTTAATTAATGAGGATAACTGTGAAAAGCCTCTAGAATAAATACTGTAAGTGAGTGGTTTCTCTCTGGTATGGACTTGCATGTGCTGATCAAGAATCCCTTTTATTCTAAAACCCTTTTCTGCAATAGGGGCATTAGAAGAGCTTTTCCATTTTGTAAACTCTACTATTATTTTCATATCCGGCATTTATAATGTGATGTATTCATGATTTACAACTGAAAAATTTCCGGCCCATGTTCAAACATGTCCAGTAAAATGTATTCCGAAAAAAAAAATGTATTCTTTCATTCCAGCCAAAAATGTTTTTTTACTTGTTTGTATGCCAAATAATAAATAAAGCTGCGTGTCCTAACTGGATGAAGTTACTTTTACGATTTCAGTAAGTAGCAAATGAAGCGTACGTTACTTGTAAAAAAATAATGAAACTAGTCGTTACATTTGTAAGTATACATTTCTCAAAAAATAAATTCATATCTTTTACACTGTCTTGACGTTATACATATTATATTTTAAAATGCAATAGATATATAAAGGTTCATTAAATTGCAAATTGTTCTATTTGCATATCGGTTGGAAGACGGTGGTGTTTAAATGATTCAAAGATTATCATTCAGTATCTTTGAAAATCGAAATGCTCGACTCCATCGTGAAAGGTTAAAGGAAAATTGGCGCCCATAGATTCGTTCTTGCTATTTAACAAATATTTTAACTACTATTTAACAATTTAATTGCTATTTAACATTTTAATTAACATATAAATCTCTAGAATAAATGCTGTAAGTGAGTGGTTTCTCTCTGGTATGGACTTGAATGCGCTGATCAAGAATCCCTTTCATTCTAAACCCTTTACTGTAATAGTGTCATTAGAAGAGCTTTCCCTTTTGTAAATTCTGATATTATCTTCATATCCGGCATTTATGATGTTATGTATGCTCGATTTACAAAGGAAAACTGTCCGGCCTATGTTCAAACATGGAAGTAAAATGTACTCGGAAGACAGCCAAAATTGCTTTTTTCTTGTTTGTATGTCAAATAATAAAAAAAAAATATGCGCCCTGTCTGAAGTAAGTTACTTCTATGTTTTCAGTAAGTAACTAATGAAGCGAACGTTACTTGTAAATAAAAATAATAAAACTGGGTGTTAATATTTGCAAGTATACATTTCTCAATAATTTTAATCCATATTTTTTACACTGTTTTAAAGCTACACGTATTATATTTCAAAATAAAATAGATATATAAATATTTATTAAATTTCAAATTATTCTTTTTGCATGTGGGTTGGAAGAAGATGTTTATATGATTCAAAGATTATCATTCAGTATCTTTGAAAATCGAAATACATGACTCCATCGTGAACGGTTAAAGGAAAATTGGCGCCCATAGATTCGTTCTTGCTATTTAACAAATATTTTAGCTACTATTTAACAAATTTAATTGCTATTTAACATTTTAATTGCTATTTAACAAATGTTTTAACATGACTCTCAACACATATAACTCGAACTTCAAACTCGAAATCAGACATTCAGTAGAAACTGCAACTTCAAGATCTTTAAACTAAACTCGTTCATATATTTGCTGATATGAGAAAATTGTTAGTACTAATTACAGGCACAGGAGTATAACTGGAATAAATGCAATGGCAATAAAGTCCGGCTGAGAGGAAATAAAGTATACATTATTATTTAATCATAAGAAATTCAAATTTAATCATTCATTTCTCTAAAATATTTTTAGTAAAATCAGAATGTCAATTACGGTGAAAAGATTGATATTGTAAAAGAATGAAATCAAAATAATTAAAATATCCAAGCAGTAAATGCTTTCTAAAACATACGTAGTTTAAATAAAAACAGGTACACGTATAATAAAAGAAAGAAATGAAGAAAAATGTTTAAAGTGATATATAATGCATAATTATGAATAGAACAAAATATTACCAATTAATAAACAAGTCACAATTGTGTTATAATGATAGATGCATGTCATTGAGTATCACATACTAAAAGTTGAATATTTAATAATTTGAAAATGGAAATATTATAGTTAAACTACAATTTTATGCATTAATCTCTCAGGATATAAATTCAACTAATTGGTAATATTAAAAATTTCTTAAATTAGATCCAGATCAGATTACATGAATAATAATAACTATCAATAATTGTGTAATGCATTTATGTACAGTATTGTAAATATTTTTCTTTCCTTCTGAATTAAATATTTCGGATATGAAAGCACTAAATATTAAAATAAATTTTTAAAAGGCAATTGCAATGCATGAGTTATTCAGGAAAATACTATAAACGTTTCCAAACATTGAAAAAATATATTTTAATGAATCCATAAAATTATTACACAACTCAAAATTTCATATTATTAATCTAAATAAATACATTACTAATATGAACTTAGAAACCTCATAAAAACTAGGTGTCAGTGAGTTTTGAAAGTAAGTTTGAGCATTTAAATATGCATGGGAGAGAAAAATCAACACACTAAAGTGACAATTAACTAAATTAAGGAAGACAGTTCTAATGAGTTTAAGAAAAGATAACTTCACATAAATATAAAAACTAAACACTGATTGTTAAAAGTGACAATTAACAAAAAATCATTTAATTCGATAAGTTTTACATGTTTGTCTTCATTAAAAGCAATCATATTATCTGGAGGTGTGGATATAGGAAAAGAACAATCAAGGATATTGAATATAAGTATGGACAATTAGCCCAGCAACGAATCAGAAGTTGTAAGCTTGACATCAGTGGGGTAGGATTTCCTCATTCAAGACGTCACGGTCCAATGAAAGATTTTCAGAGGAGTGAAAATTTACACAAATTTAAAATGGACAATAACAGTGATTTATTTCAAGTATATATGCATTTTCCATAAATATGTGATAAAAAATCCCTGAAAAAAGTGAAAGGTCTAAAGATTAAAAAGCAAAACAACAATAAAATTCATGTAATTAATAAAGGACGAACAATAAAGTATCACATTAAGTTTTATAAACTGAACTAGAGAAATACTGGAGAGTTAAATGTGGAATACTGGAGTCTAATGGCCTAGCGGGCAGACGACCGCCTTCTTTTAACTTAAATTGAACTTGGCAATGTAATAACAAATGGCGAATTTGATTGAATTGTAAGATAAAAAATTAAAATTTTTACTCGCGCATACAGTAAATTTTTTTTAAGCAATTACAAACTGAAGATAAATAACAAAATTTTAAAACTTTAAAATGTCTGATACATAAAATAGTAATAATGAAAAGCATATAAAATAATTTTCAAAATGAAATGTCTTGTTAGTTAAACTTTTATGATTGTATTTGTTGCTAAAGTCAAATATGCACTGTAATACTAAATAAATTATAAGATATATGTGAAATTCAAAACATGTTGACATATAAAAACATGACGCAAAACAAGAAATAAATAGTTTTTCAAAATACAATTGGAACAAGTTAATAATATTTAAATCTCACTTTAAATTAAATACATTTTGATGGTTAACTATCATTTATATGTTTCATAGTATGTCTTTTATAACTGGATGGATCGGAAAAGCTACGGGAACACAATTCGCAAGTGAACGGTTTTTCTCCAGTATGCAGACGCATATGGACAGTAAGGTTATTTCTGCGGCGAAAATCTTTGCTGCAATGCGGGCAAATGAACGGTTTCTCTCCTGTATGAAGACGCATATGGTCAGTAAGATTTCCTTTCAGAGAAAAACATTTGTTGCAATCCGAGCAAATGAACGGTTTCTCTCCTGTATGTATACGAATATGCTGAACAAGTTGCTGTTCCTGTTTAAATCCTCTCTCACAACGAGGACATTTGAAAGGTTTTTCTCCCGTGTGAACTCTGATATGAGCCTTCATATTGCACAGTGCATATGTGGAGTAAGTACATAGCAGACACTTGTAGGATTTCCCACCATCATTGTACTTGTTCACTTGGTATTTTGGCACTGATTCAGATGCAAGAGAATTAATTAAACTGTTGCATGTGTCTTCCAAATCATAATCCAACCATCCTATAAAAAGGATACATTAAAATTTCACAAGAAATAACAGATTAAACATGTTGTAATTGTTCTATCTTATGTATATAAAACTCCAGCAAAGCAAATCTTAATGATACATAAAACAACTTATAATTACATTATATATCAGGAAGTAATCGTAAAAGATACAATTAGGAATACATTTCCGAAATGTACCAAAATATTTCAGTTACTATTTTAATAAAAAGTTTTGCGGTATTGCATGTGAATAAAATGGGATGTTAATGTAGATGTTTCTCATGATATGAAATTAATTAATTTGCATTGTACACAATTTCCTAAATAAATAAAAATACAGAAATGCAATATGATTAAGACACTAATTATTATATCTGAGCACATTTTAAAGAATCTGGACACAAAAACAATTTTAATCATCGGTACTAAAAATTTTATGAACGAAATGTTAAATGAATGACTTTAATGGTACGTCTAAAATAATTAAATTTTTAATCAATGTTAATAAAATGGTATACTAAAATGATTAATTTTTAGTTAATGGTACTTAAAATATTTCTTTTTTTTTACGGCAATACTTTTATATAAAAATCTTCTGAACACCTTTATTTCAAAACGTTCATGAGACGCCAGTCATAATAAACACACAAAACATATACAATTTGAAAACGTTCTATATTTCTTTTCTGTAAAACAACACAAATTATCCAAGTAAGTTAACCATATGTCTCCTTAAAATCGATAAACCCCATCCGTCTCATTCAGCATCATCTGTCAAACTCAAGGCCATGGGCACATCTAACCAACTTAAATTTATATTTCCTACTCTATACTAAGTGCCTGATTAAACCTTATATTCTTCTTGTCTGAAAATTTGATCTCCCTATAAATTAAATACATTTTGATGGTTAACTATCATTCATATGTTTCATAGTATGTCTTTTATAACAGGATGGATCGGAAAAACTACGGGAACACATTTCGCAAGTGAACGGTTTTTCTCCAGTATGTGTACGAATATGTTGAACAAGTTGACTTTTTTTTTTTAAATCCTCTTGCACAATGAGGGCATTTGAAAGTCTTTTCCCCCGTGTGAACTCCGATGTGAGACTTTATATTGGATATTTTAGATGTGCAGTAAGAAGTACATGGATCTTCCAAATCGTCATCCAACCGTCCTAGAAAAGAGATACATTTAAAGTTCACAAAAAAAGTTCAAAGTAAATATACTTAAATTACGCTAACATAAGTATATTAAATCCGTACAATGTAAATCTTAACGATACATTAAAACAAGTAATAATTAAATTATATATAAGAAAATAATAATAGAAGATAAAATGTGAAATACATTTGTCGAAATCTTTAAAATGTACTAAAATGCAAAATAAAATTTGAACATTTACGAAAGTTAAAACAAATAATATACTTCAAGTTCCGTTTCGATGTACCATGCGAGAAATGTGCTATAGCGATCGTTGAGAAATTTGGCACACAGGATCTCTTTATTACCACGACGAGCAATAAAAATCAGCGGGAGATTTGCAATAACACTTTTTTCGGCCAAAAAGCTATCAATCTTTCTGATTTGAAAGCTCGAGACAGAAATCTTTAATACAAGATATAACAAAGGTTCAAGTGTTCGGAGTCATTCTCAAGCATATTTCAAAACAATCAAATTCCATAAGCCCTAGGAACAGTCGATTGGTTTCGACAATCAAATTCCAGAAACGTGGCTTGTCACATGCACATATGATTCTTATCTTCAGAAAATCACACTAGAATTGACACGGAAGATAAGCTCAACCGATACGTCAAAGAAGATATTCCAGATCCATGTCCACCAAAACTGCTTAAATTTATTTTGCAAGAACTGTGATTCACAGCCTGTTTAATGTTTTAAATTCCAACAGCCCTTGCATGGAAATTTCATTTCTTACCATTTTTTTTATTTGTGGCACATTTAGATTTTATTTTTTACAACTTTCAATTGGCATGCTAATATTTATTATGATCGTTGTCCCAAGAAATTTAATGAAATAATGGAACTAAGAAAATTGAAGTGGCAAAAATAACATAGTAAATAAAAAACATAAAGTAGTATAAGTGTAGACTGTAAATTTATCAAATATCAATTTTATGTTCTTCTGACGCAGTAAAATGAAAAGTATACAATAACATAAATTTTCTTAAAGAGTAATAAAAGAGTAATAAAAAAAAATTTTTTTTTGCTGTTTAATGACATGAAAAAATTGTTTCATAAGTTATAATGAAATGAATAATTAAGGATATATCTTCGTAAACTAAATATATTTGTTTATCTAAAAGAATACTTACATACACAAATATCAATAAAATGGTAGAAACACATTGTTCTTAAGTTAAATAAACGCTATTTAATAAATTATTTAAATAAATATTAAGCTTTTAAACTAAATACATATGTTTAAGTAATACGGTAATGCATGTCAATAAAATAGAATGTTAATGCAGATGTTTCTCAAGATATGAAATTAATGAATTAGCGTTGTACATAATTTCTTAAGCTAAATAAAAATACAGAAATGCAATATGATTAAGAAACTAATTATTACATCTTGATACATTATAAATAATGACTCATATTCTATAAACACTACGATGCATTAAAAAAAATTTTGAAAAATTATTCTAAAAAAATATTTCATTAAAAAAATTAGCGCCTGTTCTTTGCACGTTCACATCTTTCCTGATACGGTGAAATTGGTAGTAATAGTAAATAACAGGCACAGGGGTGTGATTGGGACAAATGCAGTGGTAATAAATTCTGGCTGAAAATGAATAAAATTTAAATTATTGTTTAACCATAAGAAATTAAAAGTTACCCATTGCTCTAAAATATGTAGGAAAAAAGGAAAAATGTCATTTATGGTAAAGAACTTAACAATGCAAAAGAATGAAATCGAAATAATTAAAACACATAAGCAAAAGTTTCCTAAAACATACGTAATTTAAACAAAAACATGCATAATTAAAGAAAAAATTAAGAGAATTGTTTAAAATAAGAGAAAATGCATAATTATGAAAAGAACAATATATAAGCAATTAATAAGTAGCATTGAAACAAGTAACAGTAGTCTTCTAATGACAGACACATTTCACTGAGTGTCACATACTAAAAGTCAAACATTTAAGAATTTGAAAATCAAAATATTATAGTTTAAATACAATGTTATGGCTTTATCTCACATGATAAAAATTTTACTACTTGGTAATATTATAAACTTTTTAAAATAGATGCAGACCAGATTTTACGAGTAAATTATAAAACAGATAATTTTTCTTTACAAATGATATACTAATATATTTAAATTACGAAATACTTAGCATTGCGAAATACATTTTATGCCTTCTGAATGAAATATTTTTGATATGGGAGCAGTAAATATTAAAATAAATTTTAAAAAGTCTACTTAAAAATTTTCAGGAAAATATTATAAATGTCTAGAAGCATTGAAATAAAAATTAATGAATGCATAAAATCAGTACATAACTCAAAATTTCAGTTTCTTAACCTAAATAAATACATTATTACCTTGGACTTAGAAACCCCCCAAAATAGTTTTGAAAGCATGTTTTAACATTTAAATATATAGAGGAGCCAAAAATTGACACACCCAAAGTGACAATTAACTACATTAAGAAAGGTGGTTCTAACGATATTAAGAGATATAAGTTTAAATAAATATGAATATCTAAACACTGTTAACAGTGACAATTTAAAAAGGTTGAGCAGTCAGACCAGCAACCAATCAAGAGCTGTTGGAAAATTGACGTCATTTGAGTAGGATTTCGTCATTCAAGGCGTCACGGACCAAAGAAGGACTTTGAAGAGTTACATTTTTCTCAAATTGAAAGAGGATAAACAATGGATTATTTCAAGCATGCATCCATTTTCATTAAAAATATGATAAAAAAATCATGTTAAAGTTAAAACCTTACGCTTTAAAGAGAAAAATAATAAAATTTATATAATTAATAAACAACAAAGTATTATATTAAGTTTTACAAATTGAATTAGACAATGCAATAACAGAAAGTGATTTTCATTGCATTGTAATATAAAAAATTAAAATTAGTAAAGCCCTCACACAGTAAAATTTTACCAAAGCCATCACTAACTGATGATAAATGCTAAAGCTTTACAAAATGAAAACATTGTTCTAAAATATCCAATAATTAAAATATTGATAATGAAAAGCCTACAATATTTTTACAAAATAAAATATATCGTTAGTTAAAGTCTTAGGAATATATTTTTTTCTAAAAACAAATATATACAGTATTATTAAACAGACATTTAGATACAATTTGAAACAGGTTGACGTGTAAGATCATGAAAATAAGAAATAAAAATCAGTGTTTCTCAAAATGCAATTAGAACGAGTTAATAATATTTAAATTCCCCTTTTAATGAAATACACTGTTGGCTAACTCTCTTTCCCATGTTTCGTAAAACGTATTTTATAACTGGGTCGATTGGAAAAGCTACAGGAACACGTTTTGCAAGTGAACGATTTTTCTCAAGTATGAAGACGCAAATAGGCATTAAGGATATTTCTGTGGCGAAAACCTTTATTGCAATATGGGCAAAGGATAATGTTAATTTTACATGTGCATTATCATGTGCAAAGTCACATAATGAATTACTACAGCTACAATGAATTACTTATTTGAGCTTCGATGAAATATTATAAATCGAAGAAAATTTAGAATGAAAAACCGGAAAAAATTATAAAATTATATACCAGAAAAACCTATTATTTAATATAAAATACACTTAAAAGGTAAATACCAAGCTAACATCTGTTCTTTCAGGATTAATTTCAAACAAAATATTCTATTTCTTTTTTCATTATATTCCCGAAATATTTCCATTTTCCAACAAAATATTTCCATCCAGGGAGAAAATCTTATTATTTCGCATTAATACAAATATCTGCAGTATGCTATTTACTTTCCCAATTAAATTTCAAATTCTTTATATTTTAATGCGTTTGCATTTCTATTTCAAAAACAGATAATAAGTGCCATTGAATGCGAACTAAAAGATTAGGATGTTTTTAGGAGATTATGCGAGTTCTCAAATGCATATTCAAAATTGTAGTACTCAAAAACTCATGCATCACTCCTCAAGTAAAAGTGTTTTCATATAATCGAGACATCCAAGTTAACACATCTAAAATTTACATTATTCAGATATTTACACATATAAACAGGGCATTGCTCTACAAACGTTTTAATTACTTATAGGATATAATAAAATAAATTCTGTCATTAAATTTTTGCTTAGGATGTAGGAAAATAAATTTACTTTACAGTAGTTTCTCCTCGTATACAAAAACAATTTATGTATGCATTTATGTTTTTACAAAGTGTGATTGTAAGTTTAGTAAACCACTTCTAAGTTCATAAAGTTTTTAACATTAAAATATGTGTGTTAAAAGAGAAAAAAAATAAATCCAAATGATTTAAAGTATTTTCTAAATATAAAAATATTTTATATTGACATAAATTAAAAGAATGATTTTCATGAAAAGGTGAAATCATATAGAAAAAGTTATAAATTAGAATAAATGATGAAAACAGAATATTTAAAAATAACAGAATTGTCAATTTGATTAATGAAATATAATTAAAAGCGAAATAAACTATTATTGTTCGCAAAAAATTGCTCTCTTAAGTTCTGAATGTTTAATTTTCGTTATGAAATTTAAAACGAATTGCTTGTAAGAAACATGTAAATGATGGTTGCAGAAATTATAAGAAATATATAAATAATAACATTTTACAGAGTCTGTTTTAAATCTTGTGTTTAATTCAATGAAATGAAAGTTTTAACTCATTAATAGAAAAATATCTTGGTAAATTTACACGTAATTCGTATAAATTAATAATATATTTTTAAGAAAGTTTACAACGAGAATATATTTGTTTAAAAATATATTTGTATACAAGTTTACAACAGTGAGAAATTTTAAAAATAAAATGATATTTTTCAAGAATTATCAATTTCTGTATAAAAGATAAAACTGTGAAATTTTGCATCCAGTTGAGTGGGTCTTCACGAATTAGAAAACAATTTCATTTTCTGTAATAATTTGTATTCGTTTAAAAAAACAATCGTTTACGTAAACAAGAAGATTAAATATTAACATGAATTGAAAAATAAAGTAATTATTTATGAAATAGCGTTTTGAAAATTACGAAGTATTGTTTGCATTGAAATATATGAGCTAAACATTGAAAATTAAAAAATTCAATCCTATAGTACATTTAAAGGAAAACGAACAACCTTACGTATCATTGCTAGCCATAGCTAACATTTCCTTTATCGCACAGAAGTAAAAAATAAAATAAAATTATGAAAAAGGAAGTCAAATGTCAAATACTAACAAGATACTAAAATATGTAACAGCGAGAGATAATCGTTATTGTGCATCAAAATATAAATTTCACTTACAGAATCTTCACTTTTAAAATGAAATTTCAAAGAAAATGTTTCCATTTAAGAGTTTAGAAACTTACTTAAACTAAAATTGCATTCACAATAAGCAAATTCTCATTACAAACTTAATAACAATTATTATTCCTTAGTAACATTAGTTTACATAGAAATTTTGTGTAATCGTACCTAAAAAGATCTTGGGACAATCTTATTTAGAAAATGCGTGTCATTAAAGACATTTTTTAAAATACGTTTAGAAATGTGGTTTGTAGAACCATTTTTAAAATTAAGGAAAGTCATAAAATTCCATTTCTGAAAACGACGTAGAAATTAAATCAAGGTATTTATGAGTTTTTAGATGTGATCTCAAATTCGTGGAAAATTCCCTGAACACACACAACAAGTGAACAGTTTCTCCTTTGTATGAACACGTTCATGACAATATAAAATAGAAAATATTTTCAAATAAAATTGATTGAACATTATTTATGTTTGTCATATCTCGGAAAAAAATCCTTCAGCAAATTGCAAAACAACAGCTTCTGTTTTGTCTGAACGCACATGGGATTCATAACCTCACTTTTACTACTGCAATTATGAATTCCGTATTCCTCTACACACTTGACTTATCTGGAGATGTGTGGACGAGTACTTGTCACTTAAAGAATTGATCATCATTATGACACATATTTATAATGAATATTCTAAACATTAATTTAGATAAAATAAATTTTCCACAAATTTAAAAAGGACGTAAACAGTGATTTATTTCAAGCATACATGCATTCAAAGAACAAAAGAACAAGATTTATATAATTAATGAAGATAAAACAATAAAATATTGCAGAAAGTTCTATAAACTGAACTGGACAGTACAATAAAAGGTGAATTTTTCTGGAAATGTAAGATAAAAGATAAAATTAGTAAAACCCGCGCAGAGTAAAATTTTTGAAGCAAACACAAATTAATTCTAAATGTTAAAAATTTACAAAATGAAAACTTTGTTCTAAAATGTCTGATAAATAGAATAGTAATAATTTTAAGAATACAATATAATTTACAAAATGAAATATGTTGTTAGTTAAACGTTTAGGAAAGTATGTGTTTCTAAAGTCAAATATACACAATATCATATAAAAAATATTTAGACGAAATTTAACTGAGGTAGATGTGCAAAAACATTCATTGTGGGCAAATGAACTGTTTCTCTACTGTATGAAGACGCATATGGACAGTAAGGATTCCTTTGCGAGAAAAACTTTTGTTGCAATGCTGGCAAATGTATGCAAAAAGTTAATCTTTTGAATGAACGCGAGAAATTATTATTTAAACATACTATTATTTATTATAATTTTTTAAATAACTTTGCGAATATATATGTTATATAGAAAATGTTTACATTTTACTTGCTTAAAGTGATACATTTCAAAGTATTTTTCCATTAAAACACAAATTTTAATGCTTTAGAAGCTGCACACATTCATACATGGGCGAACGTAGAACGTTTTTCGAGGGGGAGGTGGTAAATTCAAGAGTAAAATGTACAACAATGTCTAACTTGGTGATCGCCTTTATTACCTTGCATGTGCAAGAAGGGAGGAGAGTGTTTTCCCATATGAGCGACCATGGCTTCATATTTAATGAAATGGTTGAAAAAGTTCAACTAATTTAGAAATACGAAAACATTTAAAATGTTATATTTTGTATGTATTTATCTTTTGGTAACATATACTACTTATACATACTTATTTTGGTAACATATTATAAAATATCGTGCATTTCATTCACCCTGAGCATTTTTATGTAAAATTATTTTACTTTACTCACCACAGAAATAAAACTTATTGAAAGTGCGAATTCTAATTTAAATTTTACTGATAATAAGAAATCCTTTTATAGGTTAAAACGCCAATTACTCTGCCCTCCCCCCCCCCCCAGTCAAAAATATCACACTATGCTACTGGTTATAACATATATTACATGTTAAAAACAGAAAATATAAAGGTAACAGATTTAACAATTAGATTAATAAAATACAATTAAATTCGAAATAAACCTTTATTTTTTACAACACCTTGCTCGATTATACATTAAATAACAATGTAAATTTAGTTAAAAATATTTTTTAAAATCGATTGTACCAAATATGTAAATGATGGTCTCTAAAATTGTAAACAGAAATCTGTGAATAGCAGCATTTCACTAGTCCGTTTTAAATACTGTTTTAATTTTACGAAATGGATTAATATAATAAAATTTTGATAAATTCACATGTAATACATATATTTTCCGTATACAATCGGAGTTTCACAACAACACACACTAACAAAAAATATGTTTTCATAAGACTTTTTTCTATTTTTAATATTAAACAGAAATAAGGACTATTTTTGCAAGTTTATTACAATGATAAATTTCAAAACGAAATTTATATTTTAAAGAATTATCTATTGCCAATTAAAAAACAAAAAATATGAGTTTAATATCAAATGAGTGGGTCTTTCAGAAACAATAAACATTATCATTTTTCTGCAATAATTTACATTTGTTTTAAAAGAACAATTGTTTATGAAAGCAAAAACATTTACAAGAACATGTATAGAAATAAAAATTCTTATGAAGTAATGTATTTATAAATTGAAACATATGAAATAAACATGAATAATAAATATAAAAATATTCATCGCAAACATTTTTAAAAATATGTTTAAAATGCATTTCGTAGACTGGTTTTCAAATCACGAAAAGACATACAATTATATTCATGAAAACAGCCGTTGAAGTTGAGTCAAATTATTTATGGGTTTTTCGATGTCGGTTCAATGTTGAGGAAGTGGAAAAGCATTTTGAACATACATTGCAAGTGAACGGTTTTTCCCCTGTATGAATGCGCATGTGGTTAACAAGGTTATGCTTGAGAGCAAATTCTGTACTGCAAATGTCACATTTGAAATATTTTTCCCCTGTATGGACTTTCATATGCCTCTTCATTCCGTGTTTGTCTCCTGTGAAGTATATACAAGATTTACACTTGAAAAATGTTAAACCATTTTCGTCGAAGCACACACGGTAATTAGGGGATGATACAGAAGCAGCAGTGTCATCTGGAAAGCAGCTTGAATCCAAACCACAATCTAAAAGGGAAAGAAGGAAAAATGTTCAATACAAACCAACCAAATATATATATATATATATATATATATGATGCTTGTAGTTTCACTTGACATACGTGTCGCTCAAGTTTCTCATACATTCATATTTAGTATATGACACATAAAAATATCTTAATAGCATTGTTCTTGATCAGGAGCAATTCAGATGAACTTTCAATAAAAATGAGGATCCAAGATATAAAACATGTCTTAAAATACTAATCACTTGGCAATTTTATCGTGTCATTAATTGAATATAAAGTACTGTTATAAAAATCAACATTTATGCCAATTTTATGAAAATTTTACAATATTGTTCGAGCTTCGTTTAATAATTCTGAAATATAAATGCGACTAGAATTATATATATATGAATTTTTTAGTCTACTGCTTCAATTACTCAAAAATTTGTTATAGACTAGAATATGTACCCGACATTGACCGGGATTTACGACGTTGACCGGGATTTACGACGTTGACCGGGATTTACGATGAGCTGTAGGGGCGTCACAGTCTGTGCACCCACAAAACAGTTTCACTTTATTTTATTTTTGTTATAAACCAGCGTGTTGTTAAAACGCTTTTCGTTTTCTGAGAATTCGCTTTAAGTTTCGGTGCAGTTTTTATCTGAGATTTGCATTTGAAATTCTTGAACGTTATAAGAAATGTTCCCGCGTCGCCCGGGATACAAACAATGACATTTAAAATAGAAATCATCTGTTTTCTAACATAATGGAGGAAATTTTCTTCTAAAATAAACTTCCAAGACAAGCTTTTCCATTTTTAATGAGTACACACACGAAATTTATTAACAAATCTCTTTTCAAATAAGCAAAGTGCATATAAGATTTCAAATTTGAGAGATATAAGAATGACGATACTTTAAAAATATCAGTTCTCATATGCATATTTTAAAATAGGATTGTATAGAAAAGTTTTTGGAACACTGATATCATGCGAGTGAGCTATTTATTAAAAGATTTATCGTACATGTTTCATTTTAAATTAAGTTTTGAAATGCACTTTTTAGACAACTTTAAAAATTCAATTTTTGAAAATAACGTTGAATTTAGGCCCAGTTATTTATGAATATTCAGATGTGCTTTCAAAGTGAATGATTGGGTAAAGCTCCAAGAGCGCATGCTGCAAGTGAACGGTTTCTCTCCTGTATGAACATGTATATGTTCAACAAGGTTTAAATTCCCTGCAGATATTTTGCAGCAGTGATAGTATTTGAGAGGTTTCTCTCCTGTATGAGCACGTATATGTCCTGCAAGTGTATTTTCTCTTGCAAATCTCTTAAAGCAAGGGTGGCATTCGAAGGACTTTTCATCCGTGTTGACTCTGATATGCTTCATATCTGATATATATGATGTGGAGTATACACAGGAATCGAGCATACACTTGAAGAATTTCTTACCCTTAATACTCAGACTCTCAAGGCAATTAGACGATGATCTAGACGCGGCAGTGTTGTTTGAATAGCAACAGGAGTCAAATCTACGGTCTAAAGGAGAAAAAATGAAAATACTTAATAAAAACAAACAAATTATATCTGAAGCGTGTAGTTCAAAAATTATTGGATTGCAGAGTTTGAAATGTTTCTTTATATATGTAACGATTAAATGCAGAAATATTAGTTATAAAAATAATGCCAAGGATAGTCGAGTGGTTAAGCAAGAGGATTGCACTTTGGGTTCTCTGGTTCTCACCTACACGCCACCCAAAACTATCGCCGTATCTTCACGGAGTATGGGCACAATAAATCTTTAGATCCCAAAGCTCATTCGAGAAGGGGTAGGTCAGGAGAAGAACAGTACTCTCTTTGACTGCCACTAATTTAATCAGTGTCCGAAGAGCTTTTGAGTACAAGTGTGAATTCTTATACTTACCGCACACAATTTTTAAAATAAACTTTAAAATGCTGTTCTTATTCAACTTTTAAAATCAAATAAGGTCATAAAATCAATAAAAGAACTTAAGTTATGAGTTTTTTCTCGTGTCTCTTAAAATTAGATGACTCTGTAAAGTTCTTTGGACATATGATGTAACAAAAAGGTTTTTTTTTTCTTGTATAAACACGTTCATCGTTCACAAGTTAACCTTTATGTTTAAATCCTTTTCCGTAGTTTCGAAATTTGTAAATAGTGTCTTTTGTGAATCCGCTCATTACTAAAACGGTTCTGGCGATTTGAAAAGCGAGTTAATATAGTGACATTCATATGGCTTTCCTCCTGTGTGGCGTCTGACACATAAGTGATTTTTTTATATAGAGTATGAACATGGTCGACACTTGAAAACATATCTGCCAATCTCCAAATAATCGGTCTGGCTTTCCAGATAGTAAAAAATTTTAATGAAAAACAAACATTAATTATCTAGTTCCACTTGACTTTATCATACGTTCATATAATACACGACACATCAAAAATAATTCACTTGCATTGATCTTATTCAATTAGTATTCAGTTAATCTTTCAATAAAAATTAAATTGAATGGTGGAGAGATTTAATAGATTTTAAAACGTATCTATTAAACTAACCCAGGGGCAACGAAAGAGATCGCGGGAAATTTACGGAGTTCGACGATTATCCCAATAATCTCTTTAAGCACCGTGGTATAGCGTGTACGAAGAACACATGTTATGTATTGAACTTTTGCGAACAAGTGGTGATCAGAAAGACAGCCATGCCATGCAGAATGTTCCAATTTTCAAGCAGATACAGATAAGGCTGTATGACATTATCAAGGGAAATTTCATAGCCCCGAATCCTATGCACAGAGCGCAGTTCCAAGAACAAAACTCACGATTTGATTTAATTCTTCAATTTTCTTTACAGTTGCATCACGTTATTGATTGTGTTGGCCACGTCAGAAGTTCGCAATACTGTACTGATGGGAACGAGATACGCCTTAGGAATTATTCAGTGAATTTCCTAAATACAAAACTAACTAGTTCTTTTTGAAACTTAATCCATACAGAGGGTGTTTACACATTTTTGTAACGATTTTGAAAAAAAATATATATAAACAAAGATAAGAATTTTATTTTCTAATATGTTCAATCTCATAGCCATTTTGTTGAAGTATCATATTACATCTTGATTTCCAAGATAAAATAGCTTTTCTTAAAATATCAAGGTTGATTTTGTTCCACTCCTCCACCACAATCTTCCAAAGTCCATGCAATGTTTTGGGATGCCGCTTATAAATAGCTTGGTGCAAAAGTCCAAATGTACAGTAATCCATAGGAGACAGGTTGGGGAATTTGGGTGGATGCATTTAAACGGAATAGTTAAAAATTCTCATTTTTTTTCATAAAATATAGCAGTGGATTTAGGGGTATGGCTGGTAGTCTTATTCTGATGGAACTTAACACAGTGAAGATTGTTTGGGTAAAGTGATGGAATGACATTTTTGAAAACAGGTGTTAAAGCATATTTATGATAGTAATCCGAGTTAATTTTGACATATTTTTCTATTTTCCTTATTTCAAGTTTTCCGTTATAAGAGAATCCAGCAATAACCATAAAATCTTTAGCAAAATTTTCCTTGTTTTCTCTGAAACAACCTTTGTTGGGTATGCATTTTTACCTTTTTCCCAGTCAAATGTAAACTTTGACGTTTCTTTCCTTTTTTATTAATTATGTCACTTAATTCACATGTAGAAACATTAAAATCATGCTTTTCTCATCTTTTATTAATAATCGAATTAGAGTATTATAATTTAATAAGAATATTTCTCTTCGGAAAGCGCAAAAATATGGTCTTCGATCCATTGTTTATTTTCCAGCGACATTTTTAAGGAAAGAATATTTTGATTGATGCAGACGATAATTACACCCTATTCCGACTTGATGTCTGTCAGATTTTTCTTATATTTAAATTTAACTCATGTAGGAGGTCAAAATCGTTACAAAAATGTGTGAACACCCTCTGTAATTCTCAGATTTTCTAAATGTATTATTTGGGGGATGAAAATTAAGAAGAATCCTGATTCAACATTTATGGTTCATTCCGAAATATTCTCAATTAAATATATTTGTACATAAATCAGAACTACCATATTGTTCACCAAAAATTATTCATGTTCTTCTGAATAAAAAATAGAGTGCACAACTTATGACTGCATTCAAGTATAAAAATTGTCTTAAATTAAAAGCTATTCTAAAAATCATCATATATTTTATAGTGACAATTGCATAGTGCAGCAGATGTCTTCTTAAATTAAAATCTTTTGCATATCTGTTGAAAGATAAATTGCAAGCTTACGGATTTTCTTTTTTGACAGCGCATACGTCCAGCAAAGTAACTTTTGCCAGAAAACATTTGCCGGAAAATGGTGATGTTCGAATAAAATTTTTCTAATCCGTGACTTCACATACGAAAAAGATAATTCTAAAGAGATCTATTACGTCAAGTATTACATACCTTTGCTGTTCTGATATTCGTGGTTTTCATATCTGAACTGGTTTAGTACAGGACAGTCACTTGGAGACATGCTGTGGTAATATAATCCGCCTGATCGGAAAAAAATCGAAATTTTACATGTTTAAGAAAATAAATTAAATATGATAAAATATCTATATTAAGGAAAAGTAGCTAATGCTGCAGTCGCTGTTTAATAAATTTTTCAATTTCTTAAGATTCTTTTCTTCGTACCGCAAAAACTACTGAATATAAAAATATGAAATTTGGTGCACTTGTAAAAAAAGCTTTGGGAACTACGCTGAAATAAATCGATTTTTTATATATATTGTAGTTTAAGAAATATTTAATGTCAAATTCAAAGACAAAATATTTGAGCTGCGAGTTCGCGTCCTAGACTGACTAACAATAGCAAGACCACGAATTTTTGAAGACAGGAACCCTACATGAGTGAGTTTTTGCTGATTAATTTTGTTGTATTTTTTTTTTTTTTTTTAGATAATTTATTTTTATGACCCCCAAAAAGGCTTTTGAGGTTCACGTTTTGTTTCAAATTAGCCACCGTTTACGTAATTTCTTACTCAAAAGTAACATTCATAGAAATATCGAATAAAATTCAATATAAAGACGAACATTCGTGGTATTTCTTACACTCGTTTTTCTGGAACAGTTGGTGGTTAGGTCAATGCATGCACAGGATGGTCCTATGAAAAAACGTCACGCTCATATAGTCAGCTTAAAAAGAAAAATAAATGAATTTAAATTTATAATTCAAAGGTAAGTTATAACAGGTTCGATAGAGTTCTAAATATCTCAAACCAAAAATATAAGTTCATAAATTAAAAACCTGCATAGAGCGCAATTCCAAAGCCAAGACTCTCGATTTGATTTAATTCCTGAAATTTCTTTTCAGTCATCACATGATTGTGTTGACCACGCCTGTAGTTTGCAAAGTGCCCTGATGGGAACGGGATATGCTTTTGAAATTCTCTTTTAGTTGGGTTTCTTGAATATAAAACTAAGTAGTTCGTTTGAAACTAAATGCATAATTCTCAGATTGTCAAAATGTATTATTTTACTGATAAAAGTTGAGAACAATATTAATTCAACATTTATGGTTCATTCCAAACAATTTTCAATTAAATATATTTGTACATAAATCCGAAGTATTAGCTTGTTCATCAAAAATCATTCACGTTCTCTTGAATAAAAAATAAATGTAGTCATATGTTGTATACTCTAAGAATAAAAATAGTCTTCAATTAAAAGCCTATCTAAAAATCATCATATCCTTTATAATGACAAATGCATGGTGCAGCAGATGTCTTCTTAAATTAAAATATTTTGCACATCTGTAGAAAGATAGATTGTAAGATTATGGATTTTCTCTTCTGACAACGCATATGTCTAACAAAGTCACTTTTGTCAGAAAACATTTGGCGGATATGGTGATGTTTGAAGAAAATTTTTCCAATTCATGACATTCATATAGACATGCGAGAAAGATAATTCTATTATAGGATCTGACGCTTTAAGTATTACCTATCTTCGTTGTTCCGGTATTGTTGATTGTCACATCTGAGCAGGTAAAGTAGCACAGGAGAGTCACTTGGATACGTGCCATGGTAATATAGTCCGCCTGAAAGGGGAAAAAATCGAAATTACGCAATTAGGAAAAGAAATAAATATCATAAACTACAATAAAATATTTATAATAAAAGCAAAACTCCGTCTATGATTTAAAAATAATAAATAAATAGAATAAAATCCCAACAGATAATGGCGAACAAAAGTTAATTTTTCAAAACATAATTTTTACTAAATGCGTTACTTAAGTTAAATATAAAATGTTAATTATGAAAAGCAGATATATTTAAATTTAGAAATAAATAAATTCATAACCCTGTAATTTATTGCAGACATTTCTATGGATCTGAAACTATTTAGTACTGTATCAAAATTCTTAATCTTAAATAAAATAAAGAATGAATTTCATAAACAAATTATGATATAATGTCTTTGTTACCAATCTCTGGTTTAACTATAAAGAATCACATATTTTGACTTCTTTTTGAAAGAGCGTCATTTCAAAATGTGAAATTAATAATGAGAAAACACAAAAACATACTTATGAATTACTTCAAGAAATCGGTAAAATTAAAAAAATAATAAATATAGTTAGTTATAATGGATCAAAATCGCCATTTCATAGTAAGATTCAAATAACGTGAAAAAATGTTTTTTTTTCTTAAACATAGGATTACTTACTTGCTCTTAAATAAAAATAATTAAAACAAGAAAGATCCATCATGCATAAAGCATTTATTATGAAACACTTTCCAACTGCAATGCAATTTTATTTAAACATCTCTAAAATGCGATACATTTAGCGGTGATATTTTTAAAATTATCACAATAGTACAATTTATACAATTTATTATATTTGAAAACTTCATCAAAAATAAATGAGCTTTATTCAAATAACGTCATCGAAATACAAATCACCTGGCTCTCTATGCAAAAGCAGTGAAAATTTCATTCAGGGGAACTATTTTCAAAATTATCGCAATACTCTAATAATTTATTTCACAAATTTAAAATCATGGAGGTAAAACTACTGTATAACTCCATGCTTAAATCTACATCGAAAAAGGAAACAGAATCGTCTGCTTCTCTATGTAAAATCAATGAATTCATATAAAATATATTGCAGATCCCAGAACTAGATAATTTTGCGCTAAAGAAATTCACCAATTCTTATACAACGCATCTTACATCTTGATCTGTTTACATTCTCTAAGTGAAAACCAGACCAAATAAGATGGATGGCATTTATTTTAAATTCGCTTAAAAATGTTTGGAAAATTAGGTCCCATATGGTTCAATGCATTTCATTTTTTCAATCCGGTTTCAATTCAAAACTAATTGGGTGATACTATTAATTTACATTCCCATAGGTCCCACGGACTGTCTGAACAACATGCTAAAATTTCATTTTGATAAAGTCATTTTTACGGCAGTTATAGTGCTAACGGACAGACAGACAGAATGAACAAAGTCATGAACACTTTTCAACTATGTTGTAAACTGTTAAAAAGAACTTTTAAAATCACGATTTTAACACAAGATGGATGGCATTAATCATTTAAACTCAAATCTATTGTAATTGCGCTGTTTCAGAATATATATACATGCACAGAAATAAATAAAAAATAAAGCGGTTTTAAGACTGATGCAACACTAAATATAAATTAAAAAGAACTTTAAAAGTCACGATTTTGACACAAGATAGCTGCCATATTTTATTCTGAAATGGGTCATGTGATCTCTTCATATGATATGGGTGTAATTATTATTTTAATTTTTATTTTAAAACTACCGAATATATTTTGCTGAATTTTTTTTTATATTTTTTATGGGATAATTTGTATATTTCCTAAAATTTTCAAAGCAATTTATGAATTTTAAATTCGCTTTAAAAAGTGTTTAGAAAATTAGGTCCCATAGGGTTCAATGTATTTTATTTTTTCAACCCGTGTTCAATCCAAAACTAATTGGATGATATTATTCATTTATATTCCCATAGGTCCCACAGACCGTCTAAAGAACATACTAAATTTTCATTTTTATAAACTCATTTTTACAACAGTTACCGTGTTAACGGACAGACAGACAGAATGAACAAAGTCATAAAAACTTTTCAACTATGTTGTAAATTCTTAACAAGAAAGATCAATCATGCAATCAATTAAAAACCGACATTCGAAGACCTTCCTACCATTGTAGTTCTGGGGCAGATGATGGTTAGGCCAATGTACGTGTACAGGAGGATTACACAGATTAGATGGATTACAAAGCCAACCTAAAAAGAAAGAAAAAGAATGAATTTCAAATTATAAATTAACTTCTTTCTTAAAAGTAAATTTCATGTAAAATCGAATAAAATCGGTATGAAAACGGACATTCGGTGTACTTCCTACCATTATTGTTCTGAGGAAGTTGATGGATAGGCCAATGTACGTGTACAGGAGGATTCCATAAATTAGATGGATGAAAAAACCCACCTAAAAAAGGAATGAATTTCAAGATATGTAGCTTTTTACTCAAAAGTGAAGTTCATGTAAAATCGAACAAAATTGAATATGGAAACGCACATTTGCCAATGCACACGCAGAGGCCGGTCCCTTAAAAAAAATTAAGTTCATATAGCCTGCCTAAGAAGAAAAATGAATTTCAAATTATAATTAGAAATAAGTAATAACATTTTTGATACAATGCTGATTTACTCAACATAGAAATATAAGTTCGTAAATTGAAAACCTTAATGAGTTAAAAAACCATTTAACAAAATTCTCTATGACGCATTAAATGAAAGACAACAAACCGTAGATTAAAAGGTCATTTAATAAAACCATCCTTTATGACGTACAAATATTAAAAAATCTGATGTGGGCAACACATGACTTTCTTTATATAATACAATGAATTTACTATATTTTGCACTAAAAGAATAGGTTTTTCTTATAATAGATATACTCTTTCCAAGATATTGAATTTTCGACGATTAGTCGTCATTTTCATCCATTTGGCGAGATTTTCGTTAATTTGGCAACATTTAAAAAAGTCGCCAAGTTGGCGACATTCTGCCAAATTCGTCGCCAAAATCTCGCCAAGCGGTATGGAAGGAGAAATAAGTTATTCTTATAGCAGATAAATGACAATTGGCGCTCAAATACAAAAGTATTACTCAAAGTATTTTTTCTCATGAATGAAACGAGCTAGATCCACGAGAATGATGTCACCAAATTTATCGTATGGTATTACAAGTGAAAAGTGAACATGTTTATCAACAGTTAATATTTTTTTTTTAATTTATGGGATTTTTTGATAAATTTGTTTGAAAAATGTACAATATCTCAAGAACGGCTCATGCTAGCGTTCTAAAGTTTATGTTAATCGTTTTCTAAGGAAAAATTACATAAGAAATGTCTATTTACGTAACTTTATTGTAGGTCTTGATTTTTTGATGATTTTTTTAAATTTTCACTCGAAAATTTAGGTAGATTCTGAACATTCGATTACGCTTAAAAACAATAGGCTTCCAGTATTCATGGATTGTGATTTTTGTACCAAAATTCATTCGAATTGCTCTATTCGTTAGGGAGATATCGTCTCCACACACACACACACACATCACTTCAAAAATGTTTGGTTCGTGATCAGGGATGCTTGAAACGTGCTCTCCCGTCGAAAATTCGAATTCGAATTTTCGACCCCGTTACAATACTTTCCGTACACATTATGTATATAAGGAAAGTGAAAGGCCAGAAGGCTATCGGGTACCACCATACCCTTCATCAGTGGCTATATAAAATGACCGTGTAAACAAGCTTATATACAGACCAAATCGGCAGACAAAATCTGCAAAAATCACTTATAGAATAAGGATAATTAAATTATATTAAAAACAGGATATTTAAAATTAAACGTTTACAAAAATGCATTACATTGTATTATAAACAGGACATTTTCAGATTAAATAAGTATTAAATACAAATACAAAAAAGAAAATGAAACATGTTCAAAATTCCAGCAAAGCATAAATTACATCGAAATGAAACTTCACAGATAACAATGAAGCGTGATAGAGTTGTTTCCTTCCTATCTTCTTGTGTTTTGATTTTGGTTTAACATAAACAAACAGGAGCTCCTGCAAATGGTACAAAAGTACCCTAGTTCGGAAAACTACATTTTTAAATATTGGTTTTAAGGCAAAAATGTTTATATAGATCTAATTTTCAGAACTTTTTACTCCAAATGCATACCAATCATACAATAATTTAGCAAAATTTAAGTTTTATTCATGTGGAAAGGAAAATGTATTGACATAACAATCTTTCCTTTTCTACTATTTTTATGTCGTTTCTTTTAATGGAGGAAAGTATGGTGGGGGATGTTTTCTTTGACTCCAGATCATGTCTTAATCTTATTATTTTTATTTATTTATTGTTGGAAAATAACTGTGAGACCAGAAATTGTTCTCACATGTGATGAGACACTTTTATGTGTGAAATTTATGATGGCCAGAACGGCAAACAAAGGTTCTAGTCTGGCTGGCACCAAGGTTTCGATTTCAACCTAAAGGTCAGAAGACTATAAATTTAGGGGTGCCGTACCAGAGGGGCTGAGCTGGGCCGTACTAAAGGTGCAATGGTGCCATTGGGTAAGGAGTAGCCAGTAAGCGCCAAAAAGAAGTAAAGGCGGAGTTACTCCCCCCCCCCCCCCCACACACACACACACACCGAGGGAAACACAGCCTGTGACCCAAGAGACCGAGATCAGACACTGACGAAGAGAGAACGAGATCAGACATGGGAGAAGACAGTTGGATTTTGACTTAGGAAACAAGAGCAGACCAGAAATAAGACAATCATGATTTTGACTTAAAAATGAGATATACTAAAATGACTTAAGAAAGATGCTGGTGAACAGTTTTTCAGAGTTGACTGGTGCACATATGTTATGATGACTTGTGGATATAACCGCCTAATAGCATGAAATAAGTGGAGTGTTTGAGTTAGCAGTATTCAATGAAGTTACGAGTGGGCATTACACTTCGAGTTGATGCGTGTAGCTACAGACAAGATTAACCAAGTGCTGCTAATAAGGCCCAGATTGAAGGTATGTGTTAATCAATCATCCACAGTTTAATAAATACGTTAAGTATATGGTTAAGGGTCTCACATTCTATCTTAATAAATAATTAATAGGAAGAGTAGTTAATGCATTGGAATTGAATAGGTATTTTTGGTCTTTAATAAATGTTATTGTTAAGTTTAAATTGGCCTAATCTTTTAATAATTAATAAATACTCTTTTCAGGACTCACACGAAAGGTAAAATAATTGGAGGGTTTATAGCGGCAGAACATAGCAATGTACATTAAATATAATTCCACTAAATATGAATTTACGGCAATGTTAAGATCATTAATAATAATTAATGTTAATTATAAACTTTAACTTTAAGCTTTTATTTATTTCGGTTGCCACAATAACAGGCAGTGGAAAACGTTGCCTTCTTAACAACGTGATAAGCAGGGTGGTTTTATCATCACAAATGGGCAAGGAGGCACTGCTCTGATGACAAATACACAGTCAGAGACCTGTGCTCTTTTAAAACAGCCTGGGGCAGTATTGCCCATACTAATTAAGCGCCCCCTACAAACATTTATCATGGGCCCCATCCTGTATCCCCCATGGGCCCCTTCCTATCCTCCCACGAAAAAATTATTGGGGGGTCTGCTCCCCCCCCACACACACTTGAGTGATACCCGTACCCCCCTCCTATAAGGGGTTGTACTCTCGGAGGTGAAGGTTCTACCTGAGTGAAACTGCAGGGGTGATAATGGCAATATTTCATTTTTGTATGTTCTAGTGTTTAGGCTGCAATGCTGTGTTAAAGAATTTTCACCTTTTCTTGTAAAATATTTTAGTTAATTTAAGGTATAATAAAATAAAAGTTGTTTTCCAATGATTCAATGCGCGTTGCATTATCATAATAATACTGTTTAATTAGCCCTTTCATATCAGTTATTTCAGACCTTTCATCAGAAGCAGTCATTTCAGCGAGGCTGTGCCAATCAGGTGACAGAAATATTTTCCCTCATAAAAATATATTAAATTATCAGAATTCTAAGAGACTCTGAAAAGATCAACCTTGAATGATTCTATTTGCAAAAATGAGTCCAGTAAAATTTGTTTACAGTAAAACTATGATAAAATTACCTCTAAAAATTTATACCTGAGCTGGAATTTCACTAAAAAAAATATTTTTGTAAAATAATAACATAATATTTACACATTATGCATTAAACATTATATGTTTGCATCGTTTACTTGAGTTCGTGCGCAAAAAAATCTATTGTTTTAATATTTTGCACATTTGAGACACAAAAAAGCATGTGTCACCGAAATGATTTTTTATTAAGTTTGGATTCAAACTATGCATTAAAATTCCATTAAATTATGCTAAATAGCTCAGTCATCTGCTAGAAATCTTAAAGAACATTACCAACAACTTATTCCAAACATAAGTTTCTAGATACGATGAAGTTGAAAAAAAAATTTTTTGAACCTGAAAATTGACAATTATCAGAAATTCAGCCTTAAATCAGAAGCAACTATAATTTGCATACAATTCATGCAAAAATTATCTCCTAAATGTGATGTAACTTTTCGAAATAAAAATATTTTTAGATTACAAAATAATGCTAAATTATATTTGGGGTCTATAGGATCCCACCAAAACAGTGATGTTTGACAGCGTCAGCAGTTTTGAAATTATTTCGCTTACTGAACACGTATGAAACGTTTAATAAATATTTCACTCATCTAATTTAAATCCCAATCATTATTTCATAACATGCTATGTTTAAATATTTTTAATATATAGCATACTCAATTTTGTTTTTATAAAAGGGTTAACTCTGTCCTTATTTATTAAAGTAAAACTCACATGTGTCCTAAAATTTTATATATATTAAACACAACAATGTTACCTAAAGAAAATGCAGCAGAATCTGCCTGTTTACAGAGATCGCATGATTTTTTTCCCATATTAAAACTTGGGTTCAAGATTCTCAATATTAAAGTTCATCACAATTTTTGTTTCATGTATTAACTAATATGCAATTTTTAAAACATAGTGAACATGTCAGTGCGTTGAATTTCACGACTGCATCAAAAAGCAAATGCCCTTTATCATCTATGAATATCCACATGCGTTCAAAAATATAATTCTCTAAGCTCTTATGAAGAATCGAACTGACTATTATGATCATTTTCAATTTTATTCCATAAGAACTTACGGATCATAAAAAAGATAAAATAAAAAAACTTCATTTCTTGTCCCATCAAATTATCTATCATATAAAGTCAAACAGCAATGAGCAGTGTCAGCTGAACTTGCTGCAATATACGATACGACAGAAATATGTTTATGTTACTTATGACTGAAGTTAGAGACATAAATAAGGATTACTAATTATCTCGTTCACTAGATCATTAAAAATACGGCTGTCCCTGACCCCGAATCCCCACTCGAGTGTTGTCCGTTCATTGGAGTGAGGGGGCCCGGACGTAATAATATTTCAAATTTTACGCAGTTTTTCAAATTTTATGACTTTTATTGCATTATTTTTTATGAAAAACAATAACAATTCCAGGAACCGTGATGGAAGTACATGAACATAAAGGATATTGATAATCTTAAATACAATAAGGATGTTAATGATATCAAATTGATTCTAATAATACAAATGCATCCGATTTATCGGTGTTTCTAAGTTGTTACGAACTTGAAAAAAGAAATCTTTAAATAATTTTACGAAATCTTTTTAAAAATTGAATTCAATAATTAATCTGTTAGCAATTGTTCATTCTGATACCGATTGTGATGCAAGGTTAATTAAACAATAGATATCAGTAATGTATGAGAAAGTCAAATGGAAGCACTTCAGATGTATCTACATAAACGCGATTCGCTCAATCTTCATTTTCTACATTATGTGCATTTTTATTGCTTTATAAATGCTAATAAAATGTCGCCGCAAATACCTGGTTCTATGCCGCAGAAAGGAATTATATATTTTTACAAACATAACAGCTTATCCAATGAAAACACTCACCTTGTCTGTAATCAGCCATTTTCGAAACTTGATCCTGCAGCAAGAATGCAAGATTGCGAAAGCATTAATAAAACAAAATAAACACTTTATAGTCAAAATTGAAAGCAAATACTAAGACATGTTGCTTTACATGAACTTAAATACACAATAACGTACCACAAAGTACTTCTTTTTATCAGCTGATCACAAAATACATACGAAAAGTTAGAAGAATCCAAAATAGCTTATGTTGAAATAAATGTTTAGTTTCCACTAGAGATTTTAAACTGTTATTAAAATTCTAACTATTTTTAAGTATAAAATATTTCTTTGTATTATTTTGGTGATTTATGGTTTACCTTCTATTATTGATAACTAAATGAATCCATGCCCATTTTAAAGTAAATTCTTATTTACCAAAAGCATTCATAGTTACCCATAGTGCCTATGAATTCAAGGGCACTCGCTCCAGTTAAAGCTACATTAATAATAACACTTCAGTAGTTCCAACGCAGAACTAATTGATAAAGTATTCAAAGCTTTATTTGTTGTTTAGGTGAATCAATGAAAATACACTTATAAAAAACTGCCAGATAAGCTCAATTTTATTATAAAGCAATTATATCGCGGTATTTGATTATTTGTATCATAAAACAGCGAGAGATTTTAAAGGAATTATGTAACTATAAAATGAAATGAACGAGGAAGTGAAAAATTAACATTATACATTTAACATTATAAATTAACATTATACATACTTACTATTATATAAAATAACTTACTTAAAAATATTCAATTAAAAATATACTTCTCTTTATCAGCTGATCACGAAATACATACGAAAAGTTAGAAGAATCCAAAATAGCTTATGTTAAAATAAATGTTTAGTTTTCACAAGAGATTTTAAACTGCTATTAAAATTCAAACTATTTTTAAGTATAAAGAATTACTTTTGAATTATGTTGGCGATGGTTTACCTTCTGTTATTGATAACTAAATGAATCAATGCTACTTTAAAGTAAATTTTTATTTACTGAAGACGTTTTGTCGTATTTCGATTTTCATCTTCTCGTTCATAGGCGTACCAGTGTCTATGAGTGAAAGGGCAAAAGTCCTTACCACACGAATCCAGTTAGAGATACAATAATAACAAGACATTTCAGAAGTTCCAACACGGAACTAATTGATAAAAGTATTCAAAGCTTTAAGTGAATGAATGAAAATACGATTATAAAGAACTGCCAGATAAGTTCAATTTTATTACAAAGCAAATATACCGAACTATTAGATTATTCGCAACATGTAATAGTGAGAGATTTTTAAATGAGAAATCATGTAAATATTAAAGGAAACTAGGAAGTTAAAAACTATAGTTATACATTTCTAAAGTGGGCAAAAATCGACGAATCCATTGAGACAAACAACTTACCTAAAAATATTTAACTACGTCCAGTGAAAGATTTAAAACACGTTTGTGTTTATCATTAGTATATTCTATAGTACATTCTATAAGTATAGTTCAAACTTTGAGATGGTGTAGTCAGATGAGTTCAATTTCACATCCAGGGCTGTGTTCAGAACTGCCGACCGAAGAGATCGGGCGGCGATTGAAACGTCACAGAATGGATCATTTCGAGGCATTTAGTAATAGACTAATGCTGACTCAACTGCCCGACCGGGCTTGACTACAGAACATAGGCAAGGCACCACCATATTTTTTCTTCTTTTTCACATATTTGTAAAGTAAACGGAGCTAAAGTGTTGGCTAAATACTACAACTTCCTATTTTTTTCTCCTTGGCAGAAGATTGTTTTCGGTAGCATGGAAAATACAACTCGGTAGATTACTATATCTAATAAAGACCCGTAGCGAATTTGGATAGTTCAGTATTTTTATTGCCTTCCCAAAGCTGGTGTTTTATGTTCGTTTCCATATCCGTAGTCGACTTTGGCTTTGGGTAATGTTCTCAGCAAAAAGAAAATTACAAAAAGTATTCTGAGCTTACTACTGGCAGTCTCTAGGTATATATCACTAGTCTTTAGTTTTAGATTTCGTTTCAGTGTTACTAATAAACATCTTCCAGATTGGAAATTTCCTGAAGTAGGGGTATTAGTTAATATGTAATTAATATCATCTATTTAGTTAATATCTTTTATTTAGGGGAAAGGATAAAATGAGAAATATGAACACATTTTCAATTTTCTGCATATATATCGTAAACTGTACTAAAATATTTAAAAATAAATATTAAAAAATAACCATAATTTCATAATATTGATGAGCAGATATGTTACTAAGAAAATATCCGCACACCAACCGTTCATTAATCGTTACAACAATCGTATTCTTAGCGATACCTCTACTCACAAAGAAATGATTTATGTAGGGATTAAATTCACTTAATAGGGAAACATTGATATCTATTTTCTGTTTATCTCTTTTATGCAACGATATAAATTTTCAGAACAAAACATATCCTAGTCTCTAGCATCTTAGGCTATGTTTAAAGCAATGAACTTTAAACAAACCTTGCTTGTTTTTATTGCGTGGATCAGTGCAGCCATAAACATCAGGTGACTGAGCCACTTTAGGCCTCAATCATTAATCTAATATAAAACAAAAAGTAAAGTGCGAGAAAAGACACATAGCTGATAGACGAGCTTAGACTTTTCTGTCCACGTTTACTGGAGAAAGTAGTCGATAACTACGGCCACTTTTAGTGGCTTGATACTACGGAAACGAGCATTCCAGTTAATAGAGTTAGTTCACTGGTTTAGAGTCAAGAGTACGGTTCGAAAACTTGGATCACTCAGTGCGGGTATTTCTCATTCACAGGAAATAAACTGAGCGGGAAAAGGATTGCTCAGTTTGAATATGACGTCACTGCCCATTGGTTATTTTGGTTACTTTGCACGAATAAACCAGTGTTCAGATACTAACGTTTATTAAAAATTCAGATCAATCGTGAGTTATTACCGATGTTCTTTTCGAGAATCAACACAGATTACTATTAGGATCTCGCTTCCATTTCAAATAATCCATGGACCAGTTTTGAGCTTACTATACACTCGTCAACAGTGCATACTTGATACTTGTTGCAACAAAAAAAAGAGCTTACTATGTGTCATAATTTATGCAAAAGCCATGTCGACTGAGTGGTAGGACTAAATCTGTTAGTCTTAATACAGATTCACAAAATTGTGACACACAGCTAATTTTATTGCTGCTATTGAAAGAATTACCTCTTCCGATACACTGAGCGCATAATCGTGAATTTAGTGCTGTCTGCAGGGATAGTGTAATCCTAAATTCCGATATGTCTTTAATGGGTGGGTTCTGGGTTCTGGGTTCTATGAGCGTGACACTTTGAAGCATCGTGTATCTTCGTATGACTTCAATGCATGTTTAGGCATGACATAAAAATTCCATTGCTGGATAATACAAATTTCCATAGGTATGAAAGTAATTCATTCGACGATTTAAATACATTTTCAAAATCAATATTTTTATTAATTATGTAATTGAGCAAGTAGTAGTAGTACAGGATCTATAAATCAAATCAGATAATTTACACATTTACATGTTTTGAGCCTCATGGCATTAGATATGAGCCTTTTATGGGTTCAAAACAGTCCATTTGTGTTGTTGTTGAAACCCAGACCGTCCGACCTACCACAAACAGTCCATTTGTGTGTATGAACTCGATATCTCAAATAAAAGAGTAACTCAAATGATATATTATGAGATTATTACCCTTTATGAAAGCTAGAGTACTCTATTTTACTCGTGATTGAACATCGAAAAGCCCGAATTTTCGAACGTTATCTTTAAAACCTAAAATATTTTAATTTAAAAATAATTGTTTCCTATTTATATGTTTATTAGGAGACAAATGTTAATACTTTTGTAAAACCACCATGAATCGCTTTAGCAGGTTTTTCCAACTCATCAATAAAATCGTTTAGTACTTCATATATACTCAATAAGCTGAAAAAATAAAGTTCTGTTGTGTGCACTAATAAATTGATATCAACGTGTTTTCGATTGAGAAAACAAACCCTTTCTTATAGATAAAAAGGCAGACCAACAACGTCAGCCAAAAGTTGAGGATGCTTCTTTGATGAAAGAGCGACACATATGGAAGTTTGGATTGGTGGATAACTTACTTTGGTTTCGTATTGAAGTTATATACTTGGTTTCTCAATGGAAGTCCATTTGTTCTGAATGGCAACTTGAACCTGTGAATTCATCCCATTATTAGTCGGTTTCAATCTTTTTAATGCACATTTATGATCGGAATCATCATTTTTTAAGATTTATATCTGTTTGAACAGTTTACGAAAATTACAAAGCCAGGAAGTTTGACAACAAATTTCACCAATTTTAATGTCCAAATTTTGGTGTATTGAACATACTTACAAAAATATTTTTGGACAGTTACTTCCATATTTTAAACACTAATGAATTGAAGGATTACCTATTCAATGTGTATTTTCTTATAAGCAAATATTTCGGTACTACTAAACAGTACTTAGCTATAGAAAACTAAAAAGTTACCTTATTCTTCTTTAATTCCTTCAGAATCCATCTTATGTTATCCAATGATCAAGATCAGTCATTGTATCACACATATATCTAACGAATTACATGTTTTAATTACGAATCTATAGAAACGTTTCAAAATCCCAGATATTTTAGCTTTTACATCTTTTTCAATTACTTTGTTGCGCGCACGATCACTTTTTCGATTGTTAAAGTATTTGTTAATGAGGAAGTATTGTTGAAAGGGACCCTTGATTGAAACAGAGGGATGGATGGATTGATTGTTGGGTTTATTGTTGATTCCTTTAAATTTACCAATTTTAAAAAATTTAATTATTTGTGCGAATCTATCTTCGAATGCGTAGAACACGAATTCGTACTTAACGTTATTCAACTATTGATATGCAGTAGAAGTCCGAAAACTCGAATTGTTCGGAGTATCGATGGAAGCATCTATATCAATGACCTTCCTCTATATTGATATTCTGTATCGATTTACTTGTAAACGATACTTACTGTGCATCGGTACAATAACTTTCAATACGTACAGTATCAATAATTTTAGTTCATTTGTAATTCTATATTTCTTAATGATTTTGTATATTTTTGAAATATCTTATGTGATAAATGTATTATAATGATAAAAGCATATCGACAATTATTATTATTATTATTGTTATTTGCTATAACGTGTTCCTGAAAATCCTATAGCCTGATCTAAAATTTCTGAAAATGGTGGAAATTCAAAAAATAATTGCATTTCGAAAAATACCTTTGAAATAGCTTTATCAAATGCGAAGTTAACTTAATCTTGAGATTAAGTGAGTCAATTCAGTGTTTTTATGAGTTTTGGGGACACAATTATGTATTAAAATTTGAATTTGTTGAATATGACATTTCTGGGTTATAAAAAATATTGTGTTGGTTAAATCAGAAGGCCCAATTACGTTTTTTCAAATGGGATTATAATATGCTGGTATTAGTGTAAATAATAATTTATGTCATTTTTCATTAGAAAACGAATAATACATTATTCTTTTCCATAATATAAATTATTATGAATACCATTTTTAGATTAATAAATTCAATCTTTACGTCCTTTAACAGCCGGGTAATCTTGAATAATGTATAATTATTCTTTAAACATTTACCAAAAATATACATTTGGACATATAGTGTGGATATATAAATCTTTAATTCCAGTTTCAAGCAAAATGCTAATATTTCTAATCGAAATTACGTTTTCTATTTTCCTTTCAATAAATGTGTACCGGGACAATGTACGTCTAATATTTATTGGTTCAAAGCCCTACATGTGATTTCGAATTACATGTCAAAGAGCATGAGCGAATACTGAATTGACAGGAATTTTTCTCCTGCTGAGTGGCCACTGCCAGTACTGATCTATCACTATACCGTTACTCACTGTGATCGCTTCAGACTTTTAGCATTTTGCATTTCACATTTTACCTTATAATCACAATGTGCTTTACATTCCTTCAAGAACGACTAGTTCTAGAGTAATGGAGTTGGTCTTACTTGTTTTGTCATCAAACATTAGGTATAAAATAAACATTTCATGGCTATCTTTGAGAACACGTAGTATTTTATTTTTAGATTTAACGAATTTTGCGGGCCATTTTGCAAAGAAGGGCAAGTTCTTCTTTTCGAAACGCACAAAAATCTAATCAGCACCAGGTTAAAAAGTGATTGATCTACCGAATTTTGTGAAATTTGGTCTATTATTTTTTCAATTAGAGTGGATACAGACAATTTTTCCGCACCATTTCGCAAAAAAGCGCAGGTTCTTTTATCCTGAATTGTACTAAAATCTAATCAGCACCAGGTTCACCTACAAAAGACATACATACCAAATTGTATGTAAATCGGCCCATTAGTTTTTTAGTTAGAGTGGATACATACATTGCACAGACAGATACATACATTGCACAATGTGTGTGTGTGTCTGTCTGTAGATACACACACACACAGATGTCAACATAGTTTTTTCGTGTTTTAGATGTCACAAAACATGTAGATCTATCGAAAACACGAATTACGATTTTCGGTATGATTCCAATGCTTTCCCTGTACATTACCATGCATTGCAGGGAAAGTAACAGTTCCTCAGCCCATAGATACATTTTGTTAAAGACTATATAATTAAACATATGTGCATTTTATATATAAAATCATATATTGAGTATATTAACAGTATAGTTGCATGAATAAATATCGACACCTTTTTTTAACACATTGAGGACCGGATATTTCGAGCCAAAACTATTCCATGCAGAGGGCTATTTTTGCGAAGTTGAATATAAAATGAAAACTTCTAAGTAAGCTTCAATAAATTAAAAAGCGTGAATTGAAATGAAACTTATTACATATCATTTTTTTATTAATCATTTTTTCATTTAATCATTTTTTCGGGTATACTGTAAAGCATTTACCTACGTGCAATGGTACACAACAAGTTTTACAAACATTTTGAGTTTCGCTGCGCTTTCCTTTGGAAGAGCATATTCTACACACTCTAGTGGGATTATTTTCCTCGTTAGGAACTATTTTTCCTCAAATAGGTGACGTGAAAATTCGAGTATACTCGTTACCAGTTTAGCCATGAAAAATAAAATTGTTTTATTTTTTTTATGGCTGGAAACGGTTAAAATTCAGGAAACGATTTAGATTCCCATAAATTAAAAACAAATTGTAATATTCTTGAGATGATTCTGCCGTTTAAATAAAATGAAACGGACATAAAAATTATAAATGATACAAAAGGATAAAATGTATTGGCTTATTAAATACAATTAAAATCGAAAATACTCTATTATTGTTCACAACACATTGCTAACAAAAGACGATGCCAGAAAATTTTAAAAGATATTTTACTAATAATGCAAATGGAAGTTAATACGTTTTTTTCTGCATTAAAAGATATAAAGCATATTGTTGCACATTTACAAACGTGATAACTTTGAAAAATAATATAACATTTTGAAGAAAAATATGTTACTCAAAACAAAAAATTGAAATTTAATTTCAAATGAGTAGATCTTTCAAAATCATTAAAAGGTTTTATTTTGCAATGTTTTCTTAAAAAAATCGTTTATGGAAGCAAAACACTTTATATTAACATAAATTGAAAAAGAAAAATGCAAAACTTATGAAATACTGTAGTTTTGAAATTTAAGATCTGAACTAAATATTTTGAAATATATAAAAACTTTCGTCCAAAAAATAAATTCAAATAGAAAACCACACTTTCATTTATCATAACCAGATAGTGATAATTCAACACATTCCATAGTGGAAGTCAATAATATAATTTTCAAATCGGAAGACAAATAAGAACAAGATACTGAAAATATGTAACAAAGAAAAAAGTCATTATTAAACATTCAATTTATTTAAAAATGCAATGGTGACTATTTCATTTTAAAATTAATTGACAAATACTTCCATTTTATTGAGAAAACACACATAATTTTTTAATTAATTTTTAATTAAGAGAAATGAAAAATGACATTTATCGAGAGATACAATAATGAACTTTACTTCTAAAAATATCAGTTCTCATACGTATATTTTATTATAGGATTTTACAGAAAAGTTTTTGGAACACTTATATCAAACGAATGACTTATTTATTAAAATAATCATCACATGAAATTCATTTAAGTTACGTCATAAAATGCACTTTTTAGACAACTTTGAAAATCTTGGAAAGTCGTAAAATAACACCATGAAAGGAACGTAGAATTTAGGTTCAATTACTTATGAGTATTTAGATGTGCTTTCAAAGTGCATGAGTGGGAAAATCTTTTAGAGCACACACTGCAAGTGAACGGATTTTCGCCTGTATGAACACGTATATGTTCAAGAAGGGATTTTTCCAATGCAAATGTTTTACTGCAGTACTCGCATGTCAAAGGTTTCTCACACACTTGAGAACGTAAATGTGCGACAAGGTTATCTTTCCTTGAAAACCTCTTACTGCAATGGTGGCATTGGAAGGGCTTTTCCCCCGAGTGGACTTTGATATGCCGCTCTATACTATACAATCTTGATGTGGAGTATTCACAGGAATCAAGTATACACTTGAAGAATTTCTCGCCCTCAGTACTCAGGCACTCGATGTAATTAGGCGATGATGTAGACGCGTCATTGTTGTTTGAATTGCAGTTGGAGTCAAAGCCACTGTCTAAAGGAGGAAAAATGAATATACTTATATAAAACAATAAAATAATATTTGAAGCGTGTAGCTAAAAAATGACTGAATTTGCGGTTTTGGTAAGTTATTTTATACATGTAACAAGTTACCACAGTAATGCTAGTTAATTATAAAAAAAATCTGATGTGGGCAACACATAACTTTCCTTATATAATGAAAAGAATTTACTACGTTTACAGTTAAAAAAAAAGTTATCCTTATAGTAGATACTTATATTCTTTCCTAGATATTGAATTTTCTTCAATTAGACGTTATTTTCATTGATTTAGAGTCATTTTTATCCATTTGGCGAGATTTTTGTTAATTTGGCGACAATTAAAAAAGTTAGGGACATTCCGCCAAATTCGTCGCCAAAATCTCACCAAGCGTTATGGACAGAGAAATAAGTTATTCTTACAGAAGATAAATGACTATTAGCTTTCAAATACAGAAGTATGACTCAAAGTATCTTTTCTCGTGATACGAGCTAGATCCACGAGAATGATGTCACCTAATTTATCGCATGGCATTATATATGAAAAGTGAACATGTTTCTCAATAGGAAATATTTTTTTTTTATTTTATATGTCTTTTTAATAATTTTTTTGAAAACTGTGCAATATCTCGAGAACGGTTCATGTTAGCGTTCTAAAATTTATGTCAATCGTTTCTAATGAAAAATTACACAAGAAATGCATATTTGCGTAACTTTATTAGCAGTTTTGATTTTTTGATGATTTTTTCTAAATTTCACTCGAAAATTTAGGAGGGTTTTGAACATTCGATTGCGCATAAAAACAATAGGCTTCCAGTGTTTACGGATTGTGATTTTGTACCAAATTTCGTTTAAATCGGTCCATTCGTTCGTTAGTTATCGTCTCCACACACACACATACTTTCACACAGACACACACACACACACATACTTTCACACACACACAGACACATCTCTTCAAAAATGTTTAATTCGTGATCAGGGATGCTTGAAACGTGCTCTCCCGTCAAAAACTCGAATTCGAATTTTCGACCTTGTCACAATACTTTCCTTATATATTATGTACATATATAAAGAAAGTAATAATGGCATGGATATGCCAGCGGTCAAGCAAGATGACATTCCGAGTTCTCAGGTTCGCATCCACACGCCACCCAAAACTATCCCAGTATTTTCACGGAGTATGGAAGAAATAAGTCTGTAGATCCTAAAGTCTAATCAGGAGAAGATGGGTCAGGGGAAGGAGGGTACTTTCCTTTGGCTGAAACTGTTACTGGATTCCGGTGTAAATTGTGTGACATTAAACCAAGTCTAACTTCTATAATGGGATCTGCAGACCAACAGAAGCTGCAATCTCTCTCCCATTACTTTGGCCGCTGGTCTAGATATGCTGTTTTCCGTATAAGTGAGATTATCAACAGAACAAGAATTAGGAAACGGAGAACTTCATGTTTTTCATCGAGTAACTGCATGAAAATAAGTCTATTCGATCTTCTAATTTCATTGTGTACAACAATGCTTACTTAACCTATTGTAAATTTTCAAATCAAATAGTCCTAACATGTTACTTAAGTACATTTATATTATGGGTCTTTATTAAACTTCAAAATGCATTTCGAAACGCATAATTAAACTAAACTGTTGAAGTTCACTATTTATAAGTGAGTTGAAAAAAAAAGAAATATTTTATTTCTTAGGGAATTTAAATGGAAGACTCACATGAACATTTTTGAGCATCCATGGATTTGTCCTGGAATTATTTCTAATTAACAAGAACTTTTACAGATGTCTGAATCCATACGGATTTTAAACTCGAAACAAAATAATACAGGAAACACAATAAAAATTATTTGCATGAAAATAATTAGCAATAAACATGCTTAATTGAACATATAGAAACATCATATAGAAACACAATAAAATATAATTTTCCACATTTAAAACAGCAAGCACTTTTAAAAAAATAAATGCTTTATAGGACTATTTCATTATCAAAATAAAAAAAAATGTTTTAAATGTCGAATGAGTAAGCCTCTCTGAATCAAAACACATTTTTATTCTGAAATAATGTCCATTTGTTAAAAAAAAATATTTTACAAAATCAAGAACGTTTTTTATTAACAAGAATTAAACACCAAATATATATAACATGTATGAAATAATGTATTATTGAATTGGAATCTCTTAACTAAGCATCAATAAAAAAGTATTATAAAAATATATCATAAAATACAACATGTGATGTAAAGGCTAGAATTTATTCGTCGTGTTAAGATATTACAAGGTTTTCTTTACTAATATAGAAGTCTATAAATATGTAAAATCTATAGGAAATGCTAACTTTCCTTTGTTTTCATCGCAGTTGACATATCAAAACAGAGAAAATGAATGTCAAATGTGAAATACAAGATTCTAAAGTATTTAACAGATGGCAGATTTGTTACTTAACTCGGAATCATACAATTTAAATATAATCGAGAATTGATTATCAAAAAAAGAAATTTTAAAAGAAATAAATTAAAAGATATAAATTTCATAAAATATGAATTTTATTTAAACTGATTGCACAAACGCGCTTAATTATACTAAAATAGCATTCAAAGTAAATAGTTATTATACTAGCCAAATACCTGTTGAAAATAAACGGTCTCGCAATAAGCAACCCCAGAATAATGTAACTTTTTTAATAATTCGCGTTTCACATTTATTCGACAAATCGAATATTTTGGTGTGCAGAATGCCCTGAAGAAGAAAATATTGGAAAACTTAATTTGCGCATTTCTTCCTTTCGAATTATCTACAAGTACACCACATTACAGTCTATCTCATCCCGAGGCACTCCTATTTTATTATTTCTCCTTCCGAACTATTTTCTGTGAAGCACACCCGTAAATGAACATTATTGAAAAACTCTGTCTTGTGCTTTTTATCAGATGATTGGCCCATATACCAAATATCAAGCCTCTAGCACATTTAAAAGGAGGCGTGCCTTATTTATTCAAAAAATCGAACATATTAGTATGCTGCACCCCTTAAAGTAGCAAATATTTTAAATCTGAAATTTCACTCTTACTTCCTTTCAAACTATCTACCCGTACACCAAATTTGAAGTCTATATCCTATCGAAAAGCATGTTTTTTCTATCACTTCACCTTTCGAACATTTTTCTGTGTAGCACCCCGTTAATGAATATTTTTGTCAAACCGTATTCATCTTTGGTTTTTTTGTCAAATGATTAGCCCATATACTAATTTTCAAGCCTCTATCACATTCTAAGGGAGGCGTTTTTTCATTTGTTCTGCAAATCGAACATTTTAGTGAGCGTCACCCCCTACAATAGCAACTGTTGTAAAACTGAAATTGCACACATTCTTCCTTTCCAATTTTTTACCCGTACACCAAATTTGAAGTCTATATCTTATCGCAAAGCATACTTTCCTATCATTTCACTTTTCGAACGTTTTGGTGTGGAGCACCCCCTCTACAGAACGTTTTCGAAAAATTCGATTTTTCCAGGCGATTTTTATTTAACGACCGAGCCGTGTACCAAATTGCAAGTCTCTGTCTATTCGGGAAGTGCGTAAAAAGAGTGACTGACAGACAGACAGACCGACAAACGGACACTTGGCATTTAGTATATATAGATTGTAAAATAGCCATATACTGAAGTTCTTGGAGCATTCTTATCAAAAGAAAGAATTCGTTCCAAACAGTTTCTTTAAATTCACCAAAAAATGCAGTTTTATTCAGCTTATGAGTGCACAACTTATGATGGCATTGAAGTATAAATAGTTGTCTAAAATTAAACACCGTTCTAAAAATCATCATTTCCTGCATAATAACAAATGGTGCAGCCGGCGTCTTTTTAAATTACTAAACTATTTTGCACATATGTAGAAAGATAAATTGCAAGCTTACGGATTTTCTCTTGTGTCAAAGCATATGTCCAACAAGTGACTTCTGCGGGAAAACATTTGGCTGGAAATGGTGATGTTCGAAGAACATTTTTCTAATTCAAGACATTCACATGGACATGCGAAAAGATAATTTTAAAAAGATCTGATGCGCTAAGTATTACCCACCTTTGTTGTTGGGGTATTGCTGGTTATCACATTTAAGCAGGTTAAGTAATACAGGGCAGCCACTTGGATATGTTCCTTGGTCATATTGTCCGCCTGAAATGGAAAAAAGTCGAAATTACACATCTGGAAAATATATAAAAGATCAGAACCTTAAAACAAATATTTATAATAAAAAACACCCTGTCTAAGATGTTAAAATATTAAATAAAAAGAGTAGCACCCTAACAGTTTACGGAGAACAAATATACCCATGCTATTCTAACCATTGCTATTCTGGGGCAGTTGAGGATTAGGTGAATGTACGGGTACAGGAGGGTTCCATGAATTAGATAGATCCAAAATCCCACCTAAAAGGAAAATAAGAATGAATTTCAAGTTATGTAACTTCTTGCTCAAAAATAATGTTCATATAAAATGGAATAAAATTCAATATGGATACGGACATTCGCGGCATTTCCTACCATTGCTTTTCTGGGGCAGTTGAGGGTTAGGTGAATGTACGGGTACAGGAAGGCCATGTTTGTAAAAAACCTATGTTTGTAAAAATTGCAGCACCATGAAGAAATCACGCGATTGAGTTGAAACTTACCGCAAATGCAAATTAGTGTGTGCTATGCAAATGATTAGAACTCAAGTCACCACGCATGCGTGGGTTAATCAGCGCTCTCTGAACTATTGTTTCAGACGTATAAATAGAGAGCTGCAGCTGAACACTGATAATAGTCTATGGTTGTCTGCCTGTGGTAAACACTTAATGAGAAGGTACTAAGCCTCTAAGTCGATAGAGAGCGCTATATGAGCAAGTTACGGAATTTGAATGCTGACGAATGATCGGCCTATGTGAGGGAAATTTCTTATCGTGTATTAGCAGCTCGTATGGCGCTCAATGCCACAACAGTGATGTGAGGGTGGAAACAGTGGACTGAAGAGAACTGGACGAGTCGCAATTCCGCAGTGGACGATGATATGTTGCGTCAGAACGGAATGCTTGGGCGCGGTAGCCCATTGGTTAGCGCGCTGGAGTTGCACTCGGTAGGCCCGAGTTCGATTCCAGCCACTGCCAAAACTGCCGCCGTGTCCACGCGGAGTACGATCACGTTAAACATGTGGATCCGTAAGTCCTTCCGAGAGGTTGGTGGTAGGGGAAGGAGGGTACGGTCCCTGTGGATGCCTCCCCCACTGGGTTCCGGTCTAAATTGGGTGGCACTTCCCGACTGTCCAAACGGTTACCTTTCACCTTTCTGGTAGGTCGGACGGTCTGGGTCTCAACGACAACAACACCTCATCCGCATCGTAGTGATGTATTGTACAGCTTCATATCGACAGTTGGCAGAACGTTGGAGCACTGCTACATGTGTTCCATTGTATGCTCCAACAATTCGTCGGTATATGTTGCAACGTGGACTGTGTGCAAGAATTCCTTTATACAGGATGCTTCTGACGCAAAACCATAGACGGACGCAACTGACTCATTAAAACAAAACAAATAAAGAATGGATATCAAATTATAATTTAGAGTTTGGTAATTAAATGTTTCATACAGCACTGAATTACTTAAAACAAAAATATAAGTTCGTGAAATGAAAACCATAATGAGTTCAAAGATACATTAAACAAATTTCGTTGTAACAATATCTAACTCTTATGTCATTGCATTTTTAACTAATACTTTGCTTCCAGGGTTGAATAAATCACTTTTAAAATGCACACTCTTTTAAATGATTAACAGATAATTGGCATAATTCTCAATACATATGAATTTCGAACTCGAAACGGAACATTTAGAAAAAACTAAAACTTCCAAGATCTTTCAGCTAAATACGTTCGTATATTTGCAGCTTGGGTGAAATTGGTAGTAATTGCAAATTACAGGCACAGAAGTGTAACGAAGACAAGTGAAATTGTGAAGGTTTTCGTCTGAAAAGGAATAACATTTTAATTACTATTTAATCATTGGAATTTAAAATTCATTAATCGTACTACCATATATATAATAAAAGCAAATGTTTTAGTGAAGGTGACGAGCTTAATTATGCGAAAAAGCAAAAGTAAAATAATTAAATACACTAAAGGTAAATTATTTCTGTAGCATAAAGTAAATTAAGATATTTATAATAATAGATAAAATTTAAGATAAATTTTTATATTGAACAGACATGCATAACGAAAAAATCAAAATATGACTAATAAATAAACAAACAATATTCTTTAAAAGTTAGCAAATTTTGCTGAATGTCACCTGTTGAAATTTAAACATTTAGAAAATTAAAGCAAAATATATTATAAATAAAATGCAATTTTATGGCTTAATCTTTCAGGACATAAATTTAACTAATTGTTAATACTCAAAACATCTTAAAATAAGACGAAATACATATAAGATTTAATGAACAAAATAGAACGAAGATGATTGTTTTAAAAGACGTAAAAATACTTAAATATATAGGAGAGAGAAAAAATGATTATAACATTAGCACACCAAATTTGCATTTCATTTAAGTTGAAAAAATAGTTCCAATACAGCTCAGAAAAATTGAAATTTACATAAAAATAAAAAACGTAATCATTGATAGTTAAAGGAGACAATTTAGAAAAATTATTTGAATTGTTAAATAGTAAATGTTTATCTGTATTAAGAGCAGCGACCATAAACTTGACGTTTGCGTATAGGAGAGGAGCAAACTTTAGAGACCAATTTGTTTGAAACAGAAGTATTGATGTAAGATGCTTTATAGCAATAGGAACAAAATTGCCGTAACTGGACTTGTAATAGAATCGAAAATTATTATCTTAACAATTAATATGATAGAGGAAAAGCTATACAGAATTTCTAGCATATAAGAGAACTAGTGCCAAATGATGCACATTTCAACATTCAGTATCAGACAGAAATATAACTTATGTTTTATTAATTTTTAAACTTAAGCACATTAAAAGAAAAATTGATCTATTTAATTATTATATAGCAGTGTATTAAAACAAAAAAAAAGCAAAATTATTACGCAAAGAAGCATCTAAAATACAAATGAGTGGGTCTCCCAGAATCTATAAACATTATCTTTATTCTGAAATATTTTGCATCCATTTTGAAAACAATATTTATATTTAAAACAAACTCACGATTTTATTTGTTATATTAAAATGTTCATATCTTATGTTGATTTAATTGCATGGAAGTCTGAATAATTAAGTTGTAAGTCCTTACTGTACGAAATTAGAGACATTAAGTGCAGTTTCAGGATATAAACCACACCTCCTACATTCTGTAAAATTTGTACCTGACAAAAATTAAAATCTGTGCGCTTCCCACAGGCATCAATGTCTACAAGGGCTTAATCAACGTTCGACGTATCCGAGACGTCGTTGTATATCAAGGGTTTAATATAAGAATCCAGATTAAATCGCCAAGCACAAAATGTTTATGACCAAGGACAACTATACGAATCTTAAACTATAGAGTGTAAGGATGCGCGAAGAACGAACCCCATTAAGGAAGTTGTTGAAGTAAGAGTAGAGATATGCAAACATGACAACTTAGCACAAGTTTACACTAGGGAAATACTCAATAATTAAATATAGATAAAAACGTAAAAATATTTCCGGCAGATGTATACATATCACTAAAATATGTATGATTAAATATTTAATGCCACTATAGAGAAACCTAATTAAAGAATATATTTGCATAAAAGTTTACGAAAGAAGAACTTTTAAAAATAAAATGATAATTTTCAAGAATTATCTATTTTTCAATAAAATATAAAAATGCCAAATTTCACATCTAGATGAGTTAGTTATCTGAATTAGAAAACGGTTTCATTTTCTGAAATATTTTGTTTTCGTTTAAAAGGACAATCATTTAAGAAAAACAGTATATTAAATATTACAAATATTGCCATGAATTGAAAATAAATCAATGACTTATGAAAATTATGAAATGATGAATGAATTGAAATATATGAGTTAAGCATTGATAATTAAAAAAACGTTTAACTTTTACTTTATCGCACAGAAGTTAAAATAATAAAATAGTAGTAAAGGGATTGAACTGTCAAATACTAACAAGACACTAAAATATTTAACAGCGACAAATAGATGTTATTTTGCATCAAAATATAAATTTCACATGTAATAAAGAATCTTTACTTTTAAAATGCAGTTTCACAGAAAATGTCTCCATTTACGAGTGAAGGAGCTTATTTAAACTAAAATTACATTAAAAATAAGCAAATTGTCATTACAAACTTAATAACAATTACAATTAATTTTGTCTAATCGTAGTGTACTAAACAGCTCTTGGACAATCTTATCTAGAAAATATGCTCTTTAAAGATTCAGGAAAGACCATTTTTAAAATACGTTTAGAAATGTAGTTCTTAGATAGGAAATTATTTTTTAAATTAAGGAAAGTTATAATATTCCATTCCTGAAAACAATCATAGAACTTAAATTATTTATGACTTTTTAGATGTGATCCCAAATAAGATGTTCGCGTACAGTTTTTCCTTTGTATGAACACCTTCATGGCAAACAGAATAGAAACAAAATTGTTTTTAAATAAGATTGGTTGAACATGATTTATATCTCTGAAAAACTCCTTCAGCAAGTTGCAGATTAACAGCTTCTGTTTTGTCTGAACGCACATGGGATCCATAACCTCGCTTTCATGAATAAAAAATTACTACAATTGTGAATTTTAATAGAGTGGTGTTCGTATAAAATGTCTTATTTCTCTGCGCACTTGACTTATCTGGAAATGTGTCGAAAATTACTTGAGACTTAAAGAATTGATCACCACCATCATTATGGCGCACATTATGAGTATTCTAAATATGTATAGAGACAAAATAAATTTTCACAAACATAAAAAGTGCAGAAACATTGATTTATTTTATGCATACATGCTTTTTATATAAATATATAATAAAAAACCCTGATAAAGTGAAATGTATAACTATTGAAAGTATAACTATTAAAACTGTAACTATATAAGTGGAAAGTAAACTAATTAAAGAACGAGATTTATATAATTAATAAAGTATAGGGCAAATAATGTATTACATTAAGTTTTATAAATTCAACTAGACAACAGAAGGTGAATTTTATTGGATAGTAAGACCAAAAATTAAAATTAGTAAAGCGCGAGCACAGTAAAACTTTATCAAAGCAAACACAAACTGTTGATAAATGCTAATATTTTACAAAATGGAACCATTGTTCTAAAATGCCTGAAAAATAAAAAAGTAGTAATGAAAAGCATAAAATATACCTTACAAAATGAAATATATCGTTAGTTAAACATTTAGGAATGGGTTTGTTTCAAATATACGGAATATTACTAAATACATTACTAGATTTAAAGGCAATTTAAAACAGGTTGACATGTTAAAACATCACGAAAAATAAAATCAGTGTTTCTTAAAATACAATTGGATTAAGTAAAAAATATTTAATTTTCCCTGTTAATAAAATATACTTCGGTGGCTAACTCTTTTTCATATGTGTCAGAAGATGCTTTTTATAACTGGATGAATCGAAAAAGTTACGGGAACACTTTCGCAAGTGAAAGGTTTTTCTCCGGTATGAAGACGCATATGGGCAGTAAGGGTACTTCTGTAGCGAAAACCTTTGTTGCAATGAGAGCAAATGAACGGTTTCTCTCCTGTATTTTTACGAATATGCTTAAAGTCACTTTTTTGTTTAAATTCCCTATCACAACGAGGACATTTGAAAGGCTTTTCTCCCGCCTGTACTCTGATATGAAATTTCATACTGGTCAGCTTAGATGTGAAGTAAGTACATAGTTGACAGTTGTAGAATTTCCCACCATCATTGTACTTGTTCGTTAGTAGTTAAGCAATGATCCGGATGCAAGAGAATTATTTAAACCATGGCATGGGTCTTCCAAATCATCTTCCAGTCGTCCTATAAATGGGATGCATTTGGATTTCACAAGAAATAACAGATCAAACAGACTTTAATTGTACTAGCATATGTATAAAATATTCGTTTAACGCAAATATCAACGATACATTTATATAATACGTAACTAAGTAATAATAGAAGATACAACATGAAATAAATTTTTCGAAATCTTTAAAATGTACCAATATATATTCAGCTACTTTCTTTTAATATAAAGTTTAACGGTATTGCTGGTCAATAAAATAATATATTAATGTTGATGTTTCTAAGGACATGAAATTAATTAATCAGCATTGTACGCAGCATTTCCTAAAGTATCATTGTAATCAGCATTTCCTAATCGCAGCATCGTAATCAGCATTTCCTAAATTAAGTTAAAATACAATAATTCAATATGATTAAGAAACTATTTATTATATCTAGACACATTTTAAACAGTGATTAATTTTTATAAACACTACAAAACATTAAAGAAATTGAAAAATTTGAAAAATATTTCAAATGAAGTTAATTAATATCATTTGTAAAGTAAAATAAAGAAATCATGTACTTACGTGTTTACATATATGATATTTATAATTACTGACTTATATACGCAAACACAACTGAACATATTATCAAATATATCTCATGACAATTAAGTTGAACTACATAAAAATCTAACAATAAGAAATTAAATACTTTCAAATAACCTTGATCATAGAAAAAAAGATTTGCAATTTAAAAAATGAATTAACTCCATCAGCATTGCTAAAAATTATTAAACACAGATCAAATATATCTTATTTTTCATCATTAATGTCGAGTATAAATTTCTGCATGTAATATCCATTTTAAAATATTCACACTGAAGATCCGGACCAGAAATTCCATACAAATATACGATAAGATCTACACAAAGTCGAGACGATAAAATAAGATTTGTGTTATATTTATTTCATACAGTCAGAGAATTATATAAAATATTTATAATAAAAGTTAGAATATCAATTTTGGTGAAAAGATTCAGAATGTAAAATAATGAAATCGAAATAATTAAAATACACAAGCAGTAAATGTTTTCTAAAGCGTACATAGTTTAAACATAAGAAGTATGTTTAAAGTGAAATAAAATGCATAATTATGAATAGAATAATATATAACAAATTATTTAAAAAATAACAATAGCCTTATAATGATAGACACATGTCACTGAGTATCACTTACTATAAGTTAAACATTTAATAATTTGAAAATGAAAATATTATAGTTAAAATTTAATTTTACGGATTTATCTCTCAGGATATAAATTCAACTAATTGTAAATATTAAAACACCCCTAAAAATATACTTAAAGTAGATCCAGACCAGATTCCATGAATAATAATAAAATTACAAATGATATATTAATACAAATAATATTTTAATTATTAAAATTACAAATAATATTTTAATTACAGATAATTATAAATTACAATTGCTTTTCCTTCCTTCTGAATAAAATATTTCGGATATGAAAATATTAAATATCAAAATAAATTGTAAAAGGACAACTTCAATGCGTAAAGTATTAAGAAAAATCTATAAAATTTTGCAAACATAGAAAACATACATTTTAAATAATCCATAATATCATGACACAACACAAAATCTCAATTTCTGAATCTAAATAAATACATTACTAATATAGACTTAGAAACACCAGAAAAACTTGGAGTCAGAGAGACTTGAAAGTAAGTTTGAACATTTAAACATTCAGGGGAAAGAAAAATCGACACACCACAGTGACAATTAACTAAATTAAGAAAGAAGGTTCTAATGAGTTTACGAAAAGATAACTTTATATAAATATGAAAAATTAAACACTGATTGTTTAAAGTGACAATCAAAAAATCATTTAATTCGATAAGTTTTACATGTTTGTCTTCATTAAAAGCAATCATATTATCTGGAGGTGTGGTGATAGGAACAGAAGGGTCTTTAATGTAAGGTTGGGCAGCACGGCAACTAATCAGAAGTCTGACGTCAGTGGGGAAGGATTTCGTCATTCCCGACATCACGGTCCAAGGAAGTATTTTCAGAGAAGTGAAATTTTTCACAAATTTAAAAAGGACAATAACAGTGATTTATTTCAAGTATGCATGCATTTTCCATAAATATGTGATAAAAATCCTGATACAGTGAAAAGACTAACCATTAAAACGCGAAAGAATAAAATTTATATAATTAATAAAGAACAAACAATAAATTATCACAGTTTTGTAAATTGAGCTCGATCAATACTGGAATAGAAAAATACTGGAGAGTGAAGTGTGAAATACAACAATCTATTGGGCTAGTAGCCAAACGACTGGCAGTTGTCAACATAATTGAATTAGTAAAAACAAATAGCAAATTTCATTGAATTGTAAGTTATATATTAAATTTTCTAAAGCCCGCACACAGTAAAACTTTATTTGAAGCAAATACAAATTGATGAGAAATGCAGAAACTACAAAATGTAAAACATCGTTCTAAAATATCTAATAAATAAAAATAGTAAAATTGAAAAACACACAAGATAATTTACAAAATGAAATATATTGTTAGTTAAACTTTTAGGAATGTATTTGTTTCTGAAGTCAAATATGCACTGTATTAGTAAATGAATTATTAGAAACACGTGTAATCTAAAACAGGCTCACATATAAAAACATGACGAAAATTAAAAATCACCATTTTTCAAAATACAATTGGAACAAGTTCATAATATTTAAATCTGACTCTTAATTCAATACACTTTGATGGCTGACTTTATTTCATATGTTTCATAAAATGTCTTTTATAACTGAATGGATAGGAAAATCTCCAGGAACACATTTTGCAAGTGAAAGATTTTTCTCAGGTATGAAGACGCATATGGTTTGTTAAGTGACTTCTCCGGCGAAATTCTCTGGTGCAATGAGGGCAAATGAACGGTCTTTCTCCTGTATGTATACGAATATGTCTAAAAAGGCTACCTTCTTGTGTAAAACCTCTATCACAATGAGGACATTTGAACGGCTTTTCTCCCGTGTGAACTCTGATATGAGTCTTCATATTGCACAGTTTATATGTGGAGTAAGTACATAGTTGACATGCGTAGCATTTACCTCCATCGTTATACTTTTTCACTTTGTATTTAGGCAGTGATTCAGTTTCAAGAGAATTATTTAAACCGTTGCATGGATCTTCCAAAACATAATCCAATCGTCCTGTAAAATAGGATAAATTAGAAGTTCACAAGAAATAACAGATAAAACATACTGTAATTGTACTAACATATGTACATAAAATTCGTGTAAAGCAAAGCAAATCTTAACGATGCATATAAAAACAACTTATAATTATATTATATGTAAGGAAGTAATAATGCAAGATACAATAAGAAATACATTTTCAATATAGAGAGTTACGGTAGTACATGTCAATAAAATAGTATACTAATATAGATGTTCCTCAGGACATGAAATTTATTAATTAGCATTCTACACAATTTCTTAAATTAATTTAAAACACAGAAATGTAATATGATTATGAAACTATTTATTACATCTGGACATATTTTAAATAGTTATTCATATTTTTAAACACTACGAAACATTAAAAAAAATTTAAAAATATATCAAATGCAATTAGTTAAGATCAATTGTAAAGTAAAATATACAAATCATATGCTTACTAATGTGTTTGTATGTATAATATTTATAAGTATTGGTTTATATACGTAAACACAACTGAAAGTGTTCTGAAATATATCTCATGAAAATTAAATAGAATTGAAAATATACCAAACACTAAAAAATATAATACCTTAAAATAAAATTGGTCATAGAAAATAATATTTGTAATTTTAAAATTGAATTAGCTCCATCAGCATTGCTAAAAATAATTAAAAACAGATCAAATATATCTTTCATTCGAGTTTCAGCATTAATGCCATAATTAATTCAAAGTATAAATGTATGCAGTAACAGCACATAATATAACAGCATAAATGTAACAGCACAAAGTATTCAAATAAATTAAGCATATATCTCCTTAATGTGGAATAATCTATCCCCAATCCGTTTCATCCAGGACTCTTTCTCAAGCTCAATACCCTGTTTATGTTTCCTACTCTACCGAGTGCCTGCTTGGGTCTTATATTCTTTCCTTCTGAAAACAGGAATAAGGGCACGACTTCGGCCATCCCCCCTCCCCTCCCCTCCTCTAATCTCCTCTTTGATGTAAACATTCTTTTTATGAAGCTCCCTTTTCTCTGATATTTTTCTTTCCGCTAGAAAGTGGGTACAAGGGGGGGGGGGGGTGATTTTAACCTTTCCGGAGCACTTTTTTATCCTTGAGATTTTTGAGTTAATGCGAATTGCTAGAGATCGAATTCCGATTCCCAAATCGTGCACTTCGACGTAAATTTGAAAAACATGTATCGACTGTTATTCTGTAATGGTAGTCAATACCTACAGAAAGGGACAGGATCTTTTATACACTATTGTTGAGCATTAATGACACATGTAGAGCCCTGATTCATATTTGATATAAACATCAATGTCGTCCTATGGCAATTCCACATCAATCAATTTGGAATGGGCCCAGACTTTCATTGATAACTCTGTTCGAGCAGTGGCGGTCGTCCAGAGCCGTAACCAGAAACGAAATCTGAGGGGGAGAGGGAGTAAAATTCAAGGGGGCTCAACAACACTGAAAGAGGGGATCACTGAAATAATTTGGGGTGGGGGGGGGGTAGGAAAATGTACTAAACTATTAAAATAATAACAAACTAATAATAACTTTTATAATAATATACAAAATCCCACTTTTGTTAAAGACCAATAATAACATGGTTCTATACAATGCATAAAAACTCTTCGTCGAATTTTTTTAAAAACAAATCAAGCATTTAAATATATAATAATGGAAATAAAAAGTGATGATAAACTTAACACCGAAGTGACAGTTATTTTACGTTACGAAAAGAGTCATTTTCATAAATTTTAAAACTATGCCGTTGATCGTCAAAAATGACAATTTGAAAATAATTAATTAAATTGCTAAGTAGTAAATCAGTATTTATGTTTATTGCAAGTGACTCCTAGTTTATAGTTAATGGGATAGAAGAAACTGTATATAAAAATGTGAAGTGGGCAGCACATGACTTTCCCTGCAGATTCATATTCACATTCTATTTATTTCATCAATAATTCATTATACTGAGTTCAACTGACAAATAACATTCATAATTGTTTGAAACGACACTGAATTTGTACTTTTAATTCAATTTTCGTTCTCATTTGCAACTGGACTTATTTTCGAAGGCGGCTTAGCCAAAATGCGAAAAAATGTAAAATATCTCGAGAACGGCTAGTCCTAGTGTAATGGGGTCTTATTCTTTAGGGATTAGTCTTATTCTTTTTATCGTTAAACATAACGTATAACACAAGCATCAGATTGATATATTTGAACAGACATCACACAATCACGGAAAGATAATTTCTCATTCTATAAATTTGATAAGGGGATCTGAATGTACATGACTGAGAACTGCAGCTTTGTCTTCAAGTTCCTTTGTCTTCAAGTCCAAGTTCAGTTAGGTTTCCGTGATTGTGGCAGTATTATATATGATCTGTTGTTGAATTTAATGGCGTACTAGAAGGAATAGACATTTAAAAATGTGCATTAAAAAATAAAAATAGTCGGTATGAATTAAATTACGACAGAAGATGGCAGCACCAAAAATATTTCGAATTAAAATAGAAAATATATTCTGTATTTTATTGGGTATTAAATTTAGTTTTAATATAATCAAAGTATAGCATTTTATCTATCAGAAAATATTTCTCAACTGTTTGAGCAGAATTTCGGCGAAAAACGTCTGCCGCGAACGTTAACAAAGCGCGGATATGGTAGAAGATTTACTGAAGCTCACCCATAAAGTCCAATGGACTTTGCCTCACAAGCTTTCCAATGATGGACTCCAGTCCTCCGTGAAAGGAACCTACTGAAACTGTGCAGACAGTATGTCCTGTTCCCTATCCCTGGCAGATCACCACATAAGGATGTTGGAGATAAATACTCAGCACTGTGCAGTCACCACCTGCATAAATAACGGATGTATGGTGGTGAATAATTACTTTCATATCTCTCATCAATAATTAAAATTCACAAGCCCGAGTTAGATAACTATCCAATCATATGTTTTAGATAATATATGCAATGGATAATCAGTACGCCCATCAGATTAGGTGATTGATAAATGTGGAATGTGTGTTTGTTGTTTAATTGCTTTCATAATATATATGCAATAAAATTAGTGACCACAAAATCATCTGGGTTCCTTATTTGAAATCAATGCAGTGTACTTAATTTTTCAGCTGCCACCGGTAACGATCTCTGAGCAAGCTGGGGATACTATGATATGTAATAGTTGTATATGCATGTGCAGATTCGACGTCAGATAGTGTCGTTACCACGAAAACAGGGTACCGTTTCCTTTCGGTTTGAATCTGGTAGTTATTGGATAAGTGAAATTTCACAACGTCACATGGATAACTGTGAAAAGCCTCTATAATAAACACTGCAGCTGGATGGTTTCTCTTAGGTATGAACTTGTATGTGCTGATCAAGAATTCCTTTTATTCTAAACCCTTTACTGTAATAGTGTCGTTGGAAAAACTTTTTTCTAAGAATTTTAAGCTCTTCCGGAGAAATCCGGTAATAACTAAAACTGCTATATCTTTAAGCTAAAGAAGTTTTTACCTTCACCGTTCCGGTTAAGCTGATGGCCAGGCAAAGATATAGGCATAGGAGGGTAAAGGGGACAGCTGACGCTATTATGATGTCCATCTGAAAAGAAATAAAATTGAAATTACTATTTAATGATAAGACACTAAAATTCCTCAATTGCATTGAAATGCATAAAATAAAATGTAAAATATCACTGAAGTGCAGAAGCTGTACTATCTAATAAAAGAAAAGTGCAGATGCGTAGTAATTAACAGACATAAACAGTAAAAGTTTCCTGAAGCATACACAAATTGAACTAAAACGTATGTGATGAAAGAAAATGTTTGTTTCAAATATTTAAAGAACAGTATTTAATGATGGAAAAACAAAATAGTACTTAGTATTAAATAAAACACAATATTGTTCAACGGCTCAAAAACTGTACTGAATGTAATATACTAAAAGCTAAACACTTTGACATTTATAACTAAATAATGTTACAGCTAGAATTCAGTTTTACGTTATTTCTGAGTATATAAATATAACTAATTAATACTATTCGTAACTTATTAAAATTATATTAATTGCAGAGAAAACTTAATGAACAAACTACAATACAAATATTTTAATAACAGGTCACTATTCCCAAATTTATTTCAAATACAAAGTACTTTGCAATTTAATTTGAATAAAACATTTTGGAACATTACAGGATAGATTAGAAAAAAAATAATGGATTAAATTCCGATAAAATACTTCATCAGTATCATGAACTCATGCAAAATTTAAAAATGAGGTTAAAGTCTATCATTCAATCAATGTAATTATTCTATCATAATAATATACAAAATCGCACTTCTGTTCAAAACCAATAATAACATGGTTCTAAATAATGCATAAAAACAATTTTTTTTAAATATGTTGTAATGGAAAGAAAAAGAGATGATAAACTTAACACCAAAGCGACATTTATTTTACTTTACGTTAAAAGGATTCATTTTCATAAATATGAAAACTGAATACTTGATCGTCAACAGTATAAAAATTATTAACTAAATCGCTAAGTAGTAAGTTAGGATTTATGTTTGTTACAAGTGACTCCTAGTTTATAGTTAATGGGATAGAAGAAGAAACTATACACAAAAATGCATTTGAAATAGGAAAAAGACCACTTTATAGTAATGGTCAATAAAATTAACATGATTTGATACATACCAGAATAGAAAATCTTATCGAAAATAGAGAAAATAATTTTAAAATAGTACAGGGAAAACAATAAAAATTAGTAAAATATGTATAATTGAATTTATAATACAATCATTATAATAAATTATATGTTTGCACATTTATAACTGTGAACACCATGAAAACCAAATTAAATTAATAAATTAAACTAATTTCTTATATTAATGTGTAAAGTAAATTAATAACATTATTTAACATCAAATTATAAATTTGCACACAATGGGGAATTTTGTATTCTAAAATGAATTTATAATAAAGTTTCTTCTCTTAATGAGTATTTCATTAAACACGTATTTGATTAAGCTATAACAATGTTTAAAATACATGAATTAAGATTACTTTAAAGCGATATTTCTAAAACGATGAACGATATCTCTAAAACGATGAACGATATATCTAAAATGTTCAGTTCAGAGTTACAAATCAGTTGCATTTCCTTCACTGGAGCAAAAAGTATGTACAAAACGCACACATAAACGCAAGGTAATTAATGTGGGTGAAATTGAAATGGCTAAACGACACTACAATACATTGGCGAATAGGAAATAAAACAAAAATTGGAAACAAGGAACAGGAGACGCAAACGAAGAAATATGAACATGAAACGCAAAGAAACAAATAATTAAACCTGGTCCAGCCATACCTCATTGAAAAACCGTTTACAATATTACTGGATTTTTTTAGCAATATGAAAAGTTTAAAAGAAAAACAAATATAAAACTGAAGAGCACTTTTGAATAACGGAGGCAGAAGAAAAATATCAAACCTGTGACTAGTCTTCCAGCAATGATTAGCAATATAATATTTATTACGTTCTTAGTTTTCTACACAATTTTGATGTACTTTTAAGCAGTTCTTTACATCGCGTTTAGTTTGGCCTATGTACGATTCCCCGCACTGACAAGGATTTTGGTGAATGCCCCAATGATATTTTCGATAGGATCCTTAAGCTGAGAGAAGAAAATCACTTTGAAGTCAAACTTATTTAGAATTCTAGTAATTTCATGACTAAGTTTAGGTTACAAAGGAAAGCAAATAATATGGCTCAACGTTTTAACTGGAGCTTCCTTGCTCTGAATTAATCTTGAATTAATCTGCTTTTAAATAATCACTCTCAGACTTTAATAAGTCAAATGTAGAGCAGAATTTATTAATTTATTAGCACTGTAGATATATGTATTAAATGCTTCATTCTTCTGATTAGTGGGATAACAAGAATTAATTAGAAGAAGTAATGCAATGACTTATAGGGAACAGGAGTTACACATGAATTTTCAATGCGAATAATCAAAACATCCAGGAAAGAAAATTATTTGTTTGAAGCAAGAGATTGTTTTCACATACATTAGAATGATGTGAACTTAATGATTGGACAAATCCCCAAATTGGATCCATGATTGAAGCCATGCTTTATGCAACTTTTAACATATAAGAAATGTTCATATAAAATAACATACACTTCAATATAAAAAGTGACAGTCGTTGTACTTCCTACCATTGTTGTTCTGGGATAATTGGTGTTTAGACCAAAGCACAGGGACTGGAAGATTCTGTAAATAAACGTCTCGATCATAAAACCAGCCTAAAAAGGAAAAAAAAAGAGTGGATTTCATTATAATTTAGAAGTTGGTAATAAAATATTCAATACAGTACTGAATTACTCAGAATAAAATTATAAGTTAGTGAACTGAAAACCATTATGAGTTCAAAGATACATTTAACAAAAGTCTTTATAACAATGTGTAGCTCTTATATAGTTGCTTTTTAAACTAATACTTTGCTTGCAGGGTTGAATAAATTACTTTTAAAATCTACACAATTTTAAATGATTAATGGATAATTGACATCTTTAGATTTGTCCTGTAACTAATACTATATAACTATAACAAATAGTTAACACAATTCACAATACATATGAATTTCAAACTAGAAACGAGATATTCAGAAGAAACTAAAGTTTCCAAGGTTTTCAAGTAAACACGTCCTAGTAAGGCAAATTGCAGACACAGGAGTATAAACAGGACAAGTGCCATGATGAATGTTTTCGCCTGAAAAGAAACAAAATTTAAATTTCCATTTAATCATTGGAAGATAAAATAAATTAATCGTACTAAAATATATATAATGAAAGCATAAGTTTCAGTAAAAGTTCAAGATCAAAGTTCAGTAAAAGCACAAGTTCATTGTAGAAAAATAAAATCCAAATAATCAATGACAAATGGTAAAAAATTTCTGAAGCATACATATATTGAATTAAGACATATATAATAAAAAAACAAAATTTAAGATAAATTTATATACTAAAGAGCCCAATAGCAAAAAGATCAAAATATGACTGAATTAATATATAGGTCTGAATTAATAAACATTATCATTTTATGTCATCATAATTTGTACTGATTTAATAAAAAGTAGTCTTTTAAGAAAGCAAGAGCATTTTATATTAACACAAATTGAAAATGAAAAATATAAAACTTGTGAATTAACGCATTATTGAATTAAAATATATGAAATAAACAATAATAAAATATAAAATCTTTCAATCTGAAAATACACTAAAATACAAAAGCACACTTTTTCTCATGTCTAGCACTGTTAACTTTCTCTAAATGAGATAGAAGTTGACATAATAAAACTATATAAACGTAAGTCAAATGTCAAATATTATCAAGATACTAAAATAAGTATTACAAAAAAATAGTCATTATTTGACATAATAATAAATTTTACATATTATGGAAAATCTTTTTGTGGAGCTAATTTTCACAATTAAAGTTTCGATTTATAATCAGTGCGTAAATATACGTAACTAAAATTGCATTTAAAATGAGCAAATTAACCTCCTTTTCAAACTTAATAACAATTATTTCTCCTAAAAAGCATAAATTCTCATACGTATGTTTAATTGCATTGTTGTAAATAGCTCTAGGGACACCCTTATCAGGAGAATGAGTTCTTAAAAGACTCATCACAAACTTTAATCAAAATACGTTGAGAAATTCAATTCTTGAACGATTTTAAAAATAAAAAAGGTCATACAATTCCATTCATGAAAGTAATCATAGAACTTAGGTCAATTTATGAGCTGTTGCATGTTTCTTCAAAGTGGATAACTGGGCAAAGCTCTGAGAACACACATTGCAAGTAAACGGTTTTTTTTGTGTGTGTGAATAAGTATGTGAGCGACAAGATTCTCTTTCCTCGCAAACCTTTTACTGAAATGGTGGCATTGGAAAGGCTTACTCCAGTGTGAACTCTGATGTGTCTCTTCACATGGAACACTTTTGATATAGATTATGAACATGGTTCACACTTGGAAAAGTTTTCGGCCATTGTTGTCGAAGCAAATCCGGTAGTTTGGTGATGACAGATGAAGCAGTGTTATTTGAATAGCAGCCGGGATCAAAACCATCATCTAAATAACAAAATACATAAACATAAATATAGAGCGAATAATAAAATTTTCCCTAGCCTATATAAACTGCAAAAAAGAAGTCAATTGTATTGTTTCATACCAGCCAAAAGAAAATTAGCTGTCTGTATGACACATCTCAACATAATTTCCTGATTGCTCTACAATCAGGAGCTATATAATTTGAAAATATTCATGAATTTAAGATAATTTCATATTTTTGCATAAATTAATAACATAAATGTAAAGCCCATCAAATTGTCTAGGAATTTTATTAAATAAAGAGCAAAAGATAGAAACACTGCAAAAACGAGCAATAAAGCAAAAGATATACTTAGAAGCACACTTTTATTTTCATTATAAGGGATTGCTTATTTGTGCTTCGATAAAATATTACAAATCAAAATCTGAAAGTTTTGAAAGAAACTTTACAAAAAGTATTAAATGCTACACCAGAAAGAAAAATATATTAATTAATAAATATAAATAAAAGGTGAATTCGAAGCTAAAAAAATTGTTCTTCCGCAATTACTTCACAAAATGTAATTACATTTTTATAAGGGAGAAAGTTCTGTTATTTAGCATGTTTTCAAACAAATATCTGCAAAGTAACATTTACTTTCCCAATTAAATTTCAAATTATTTATATTTTAATGGGTTTGCATTTTTATTTCATAAACTAAATTTGCACTTTTTATAATTAGTGCATTATATTCAAATTAACAAAATTAGGATATTTTTAAACGATTATATAGGTTCTTAAAAATATATTCCAATTTATTGTACTCAAAAGCGGTTGCAAAACGCCTCAAGTAAATGGGTTCATATATTATCGAGACATCCATTCATACATTAATGCATCGAAAATTTATATTATTCAGATATTTACACGCCTTACATACTTTACACAGGAACAAAGTGTGATAAAGGTTTTATACACAACTGCAAAGATCATAACGTTCTTTAAAAAAATTGAGAAAAACCTTTGTGATTTAAAATATTTCGGTAATAAAAAAATATTTTATATTGACACAAATTAAAAACAACAATTAAAATCGAAACAAACCATTATTATTCACAGAACGTTTCTCATTGACGCAATGAACGACAGTATAAGTTTACATAAGAATATTAAAAAAGAATCGCCTGTACTAACCATATAAATGATGATTGAAAAATTGTAAAAAGAAATCTGTGGTCAATAATCCTTGACTAATTGGTTCGTTTTAAATACTGTTTCAAATATTATTTTAAATGTAATGCACATTTTAACATATCAATATAAAACAATCTTGGTTGATTTACATTTAAGGCTTGTATTTTCCTTAAAATGTCAGTGTTAAGAACAAAACACACGTTTAACAAAAAGGAATTTTTTTTTAATGTAAATCAGGAAAGAAATAATTTTGCACGTTTATATCATTGATAAATTCCCAAATGAAAACTATATTTTTTAAAATTATCTATTTACAAATAAATAATAAAAATTGGAGGTTTAATATCAAATGGGTCTCTCTGAACCAATAAACATTATCATTTGTCTGCAATAATTTGCATTCGTTTTTAAGGAACAATCGTTTATGAAAGCAAAACCATTTATATGAATATGAACAGAAATAATTAAAAATGAAAAGTAATGTATTATTGAATTGATATATATGAACTAAACCTTAATAAAAAAAAATATAAAAATATTCATCGGAAACATTTTTAGAAATATTTTTAAAATGCACTTCGGAAATCACTTTTAAAATCAAGAAAAGTCTAAAAATTCTTTTCATGAAACAAGTTGTAAAATTTGAGTCAAATTATGTCTTTTCATGTCTGTTCAAATTGGATGATTGGTTAATTTTTTTTTACTTTTCTTATATACATAATGTATAAAGAAACTATTGTGACGGGGACGAAAATTCAAATTCGAGTTTTCGGCGGGAGAGCACTTTCAAGCATCCCTGATCACGAATCGAACATTTTTGAGGTGATGTCTGTGTGTGTGTGTGTGTCAGTGAGACTATAGAGACGATATCTCACGAACGAATGGAGCAATTCGCGTGAAATTATGAAATTTGGTATAAAAATCACAATCAGTGAATACTGGAAGTTTATTGTTTTAAAACACAATCGAATGTTCAGAACCCTCCTAAATTTTCGAATAAAATTTTGAAAAAATCATCAAAAAATCAAAACCAAGTTACGCAAATAGACTTTTCTTATGTAATTTTTCCTTAGAAAACGATTGACATAAATTTTATAACGCTAGCATGAACCGTTCTCGAGATATTGCCCATTTCTCAAATATATTTATCAAAAAGTCCCATAAATTAAAAAAAAATATTAACTGTTAAGAAACATGTTCACTTTTTATAAGTAATATCATGCGATAAATTTGGTAACATTCTCGTGGATCTAACTCGTTTCATTTAAGAGAAAAGATACTTTGAGTAATACTTTTGTATTTAAACGTCCATAGTTATTTATCTGCTGTAAGAATAACTTATTTCTCTATTCATAACGCTTGGCGAGATTTTGGCGACGAATTTAGCGGAATGTCGCCAACTTGGCGACATTTTTAAATGTTGCCAAATTAACGAAAACCTTACCAAATGGATAAAAATGAAGCTAAATCAATAAAATGAGGTCTAATTCAAGAAAATTCAATATCTTTGAAATAATATAAGTATCTACTATAAGAATAACATTTTTTTAACTGTAAAAGTAGTAAATTCATTGCATTATATATGGAGTCATGTGTTGCCCACATCAGATTTTTTAACATACATTGTAAGTAAACGGTTTTCCCCTGTGCCTAAGAATGTGACATGCGCATGTGCGCATATGCCCAACAAGGTGGCACTTATAAGCAAATCCGTTACTGCAATGGTAGCAAGTGAATATTTCTGCCCTGCATTAGCTTTGGTATGCCACTTCATATTGGATTTGTCTCCTGTGCAGTATACAGAAAAATTACACTAAAAAATGCCCATTCATTTGTGTCTATGCACACCTGGTAATTAGGCACAGAAGCAGCAGTGTTATTTCCAAAGCAGCCTGAATCCAAACCATCGTCTAAAGGAGAAAAATGGAAAAACATTTAATATAAACCAAACACAAAATACTCGTATCTAGAATTTGCAGCTCCACTCGACTTTCTTATACATCAATATTTAATATACGAAACATAAAGATTCTCCCACCAGCAAAGTTTTTGTGTAATTGGTATTCAAGCAAAGATTCAGACGCAGAAATGTAAATTAAAACGAAGTTGGGGTCATCCATAATTTCCAAAAGGTCATCTGGAATCTCTGAAAAAAAAAATATTTGTAAATTATTACTTTCATCAAGAAAAAATGTATTCAAACTTATGTAAATTAAGCTAAATTAAGTGTAAAATCGCAATGGTTTTAGAGCGATGGAGCCGAAATGTTTTTGTGTGAATAAATCTTTCGTTGTGGGTAATATGGGTAATATGTCTTCTTGAGATATTTTCAAAATAGTCCAAAGTATTAAAATATCAAAATTATAATTACTTTATTTTAAAAACTGTGAACCTGGGCCAAAATCCAATTTTAAAACCTTGTAATAAAAACCCTGTAGTTTTAAAACCTTTTTAAACTCTTAAAGTGCTTCAGATTACTTGGAAACTGTTCATAGGTTTTAGTTTCGTTCCAAATTCAGTCGGATACTCCAGAGACTTCACTTGAAAATGTCAAATAATTTTACTAACTAGATTGGCCGCATATAAACCAGATATATCTCTGAAGAGATTTATGATGCAAGTAAATATATAAACTTGTCTGGAGGCACAGCAATTTGTAAGTTTTCTTATTTGCATATTTTCTGTTCAAACCTCATCAACCATTTAACGTCTTTAGAATCCCTATGTTCACTTCACTTCTTAACTTTTTTGAAGCAAAATAAAATGGCTCATGCTTGGGTATCAATATTTCATCCAAGATCAAACACATTGAGCTGCAATACTCTTCGCATTTAAATGTTGTAGCTTTCTCCCCCAGTGGATATATTCACATTCAATTATATATCATTGAAGCAGATTTTAAACAGCTACAAATCACTATTTACTGTTCATAGCTAGTTCACTTCTAGTTTTTGAGGTATAAGCATTACAAACTTTAGAAAAGAAACCTTTTCAATATTTTGAAAAGACTATTCTTCTAAAATTATAAAAGTTTTAACAAAAATATATATACTAAGCTTGCAACTGAACTTTTAAGTGAATATTTTTATCGTTTACTATTTATATCTATATTTCATAATTTAGAGGATATTTTAAGTGTAAATAAGCAAAGTTAAACAATACATGCAGGAACAGAACCTTTTCAGTGTTTTCGACAAAAAAAGTTCAACATATCAAAATCGTGAAATTATTTTTCTATATTCATAAATAGTGTCTTATTTCCAACGAAACAAGTAAAAATTGTTTGCATTTTTATCTGTCAGTTTCGGAGATATAAGCTTCCAAAGTGCTTACATTTTTAGGTAGCTAACTCTCAAAATTAGCAATTTTAGCTCCTAGCTTTTTGAAAACCTTTAGTTATCTAATTTGGTGCCATATATTTTTATAAATTATTTTGTAAGAATACAAAGTACCATCGTGTAAAATGTCCACTCATGAGAACTGATATACAGCTTTTTAACGAACGCTGTTTAATAATCCTATCGATACTTTAGTATGCAGTTTTCCAAGAATAAATGAGAACAATTTCGTCATAGAGAAACAGTTCAGATTTTCGTCAGTAGATGGCAGCACCATAAGGTAATATTTACCTTTCAAGGGACTCGAGAAATCTCTCTTATATAGATGAGGGTAAGCGTCGCGCTTTGTTAACTTTCGCTTCGAAGCACATTTTTTTCGCCGAAATTCTGCTCGAACAGTTGCGAAATATTTTCTGACAGATAAAATGCAATGCTTAGATTATATTAAAACTAAATTTCATACTCAATAAAATACAGAATATATTTTTTATTTTAATCCAAAATATTTTTGGTGCTGCCATCTGTTGTCGTAATTTAATTCATACTGACTATTTCTATTTTTGTATGAACATTTTTAAATGCCTATTCCTTCTAATACAGTATTAAATTCAACAACAGATCATATATAATAATGCCTCAATCACGTAAATTTAATTTCTCATTCTATAAATTTGATGAGGGGATCTGAATGTACATCATTGAGGACTACAGCTTTGTCTTCAAGTTCCTTTGTCTTCAAGTCCAAGTTCAATTATGTTCACAGAACCGTGGATCTTATATATTATTTTTTTACTGTAAAGGGAGTAAATTCATTGCATTATATAAGGAAAGTCATGTGCTGCCCACATCAGTTTATTTTTACTAGATATTTACCGGACCATGAAATTTATGCACTATTTTGAGATATGAGCAAAAACTCTTCAAGTTCCTCGTGTTTCCATTTAAACCTAGTTTTGGAAAAACGTCATATATTTTAAGTAATTTTCCTGAAATGATCATTATTACCTTTCAAATTTTCTCGAACTCGACAGATACTGGTGTTTGTCTACTTTTTCTACGATGTGCAAAATGGAAAAAAGTAAGGTATTGCTATGGGAGGCGAAATTGCAACATTCGGTGTTTGATGAATTTATGTTTTTATTATCGCTGAACATAAATCAATCGTTTTTTCACTGTTTTTCTATATGTTTGTGGACAGTATATTTGGAATAAAATAACTTCAAAGTATAACCGTAAGATGGCCAGGGTTTGAAACCGTAATTATAATTCAAAGTTTTAAAATTAAAACATATGCCTTTATTATACAGGGAGTTTCAGAATACTTCGGTTTTCGAGCATCGGCAATGAGTTTCAGATACAAACTTTCAGGTTGAAAGGTTGTTGAAATTAAATACAAAATTCTTTTACATAATTTTTACTTTGTCATACTATATGTAGTGGTATAGAAAAAGTATTATTTTCGCTGAAATTTTCTAATTCGAAATTTTAATGCCAATATATGTTTCAAGACCTCCTGAACACGTTTTGACTATTTCTGGAATGATGTCCGTCTGTGGTCGATTTCTTGGGTACACCATAGCTGCCACATATATTGAAGGATTTTCACGAAACTTCAATCCGGCTTTCTTTTAAGAAAATCTAGAACTAGATGGAATTTTTTTTAACTCGAACGAAAACTTAGAAATTTTAAATTTTTTTTAACATGACAGCATAGTACAAAATTTTACATAACCATGCATAAAAAAGTTTATTTCTGGCTCAATTTCAATCATTGTAGTGAAAGATAGCCGCGATACAATTTTTACTTTCCTTATATACATAATGTATAAGGAAAGAATCGTGACGGGGTCGAAAATTCGAATTCGAGTTTTCGACGGGAAAGCACGTTTCACGCATCTCTGATCACGAATCAAACATACAAAAATCGCAGTCCATTGTTTTTATACGTAATCGAATGTTCAGAACCCCCCCCCCCCCCTAAATTTTCGAGTAAATTTTGAAAAAATCATTAAAAAATCAAAACTTTTAATAAAGTTACGCAAATAGACTTTTCTTATGCAATTTTTTCATTAGAAAACGATTGACACAAAATTTTAGAACGCTAGCATGAACCGTTCTCGAGACATTTCACATTTATTAACAAAAATTTCAAAAAATCATATAAAATAAAAAAAAGTATCACCTATTGAGAAACATGTTCACTTTTTATATGTAATATCGTGCGATAAATTGGGTGACATCATTCTTGTGGATCTAGCTCGTTCCATTCATGAAAAAAGGTACTTTGAGTAATACTTTTGTATTTGAACGCCAATAGTCATTTATCTGCTGTCAGAATAACTTATTTCGCCATCCATAACGCTTGGCGAGATTTTGGCAACAAATTTGGTGGAATGTCGCCAACTTTGCGACTTCTTTAAATGTTGCTAAATTAACGAAAAACTCGCCAAATGGATAAAAATGAGGCTAAATCAATGAAAATGACTACTATTGACGAAAATTCAATATCTTGGAAAGAATATATCTACTATAAGAATAAGCTATTGTTTTTACTGTTGAAGTAGTAAATTCATTGCATTGTATAAGGAAAATCATGTGTTGTCCACATCAGATTTTTTTTTCTTGACGTCATTAGTCTCCCTCGGGGGAATACTATCAAATATGGCATCCATCAAAATAATTTTTCAAATCCTTTAAAGAGTAACAGGCAACAGTTGTAATCATTTAAAGAGTAACACGCTACAGTTATAATCATTTAAAGAGTAACACTCTACAGTTGTAATCATTTAAACAGTAACACGCTATAGTTGTAATCATTTGAACCCTCGATACAGATTTCTGAAATTTTTTCTTGTGAAATTTGAAAAAAATTAAATGGATTATAACAAGAGAAAGACGAGTTATATTACACTTCAGTTAATATCTCCAGTGTTTGGAATTCATGAAAATAGGGGGTTAAATATGTAGGGCCCCTTGATCCAAAAAAATTCACTTTGAAAAAGTTTTGCTATAGAGTAGCTTGTTAAAGCAAACTAGAATACGGTGGACTTATCTACACTATTCATGAAAATGTTTACAATAGTAATAACGTAAAATGTAGTAAAATAGGCAGAGATGGGAAAATTGGAATTTGTTTATCACTCGATTTTGGCTCGCAATGCAGGCTGTAAACTGAAAACAGATTTTGAAAAAACATGTCTGTGTAATTTCATGTGTAACTGACCCGGATTTGTGGGAGAAAAATTCGCGATTTTTTTTTTAATAAGCATTATCTTGCTGAATATTGCAGACAATTGCACCAGGTTCTTTTTTCCTCTTTTTAGACTTCTTACTTTTCAACTTTTTATAATTGAGCATTTTCACTCAATTGGTCCGATAAAAAGTAAAACCTCCTTTTCTCATGAAAATCCCCCCCCCCCCTAAATAAAATTACATGAAATAATTCGCATTTAATTTTGATAAATTTTTAAACTGCAGATATTATTGATGCTTGTTTCGCATGCTGATCTATTTTTAGACGGGGCTTTTTAAATTTGATATATTTAAACATCATTTACTGCAGATAACGGTGCCCGTACTTTAGGTTTCTTGGATCAGGAGCTATCGAGATATTAACCCGTAAAACAGGAGGTGAAGCGTTACTTTAATTTAATTGTCTGATTGCGTATAGAAAAGAAACCAGCCAAACGAAGAATATTAAGCCTTCGAGGTTACGCAAAATCTAAAATACAATTTAAGGAATGGTAAGTGTTCATTACTCACATGGACGATGCAATGCGTTTGTAGAAACATTTGTAGGTCATCAGCAGGGGCGTTTGTAGGAACTGGTGGGGTGGTTATAATACCCCACCTTCTGAATTATTGACTACTAAAAGCCAGAAAATAAACTTTTCCGTGCAAATGATATTGAATAAACGGTTTTTAAATTGTAGTGCTTAGTGCTTAACAACGGAATAAGATTATTTAATTCAATAACACTATTTATTTGCCAAGTGTGTTGCTAATATTATAATTATAATTTTAGCATTATTATTATTTACAGAAATCTAAATAATGAAGAAATTGACAGATAAATAAATTTTATGAATGAACGATTTTATATTACTTTTACTACATACATAGTATAATGTATATGAAAAGTATTATGACGGAGTCCACGTTTCAATCATCCCTGAAATCGGACCGATTCGTTTTCAAGGTAACGTCTGTATGTGTGTACGTTTGTGTATGTGAATGTGTGGATACGATATAACGAATGAATATAGCATTTAGTATGACTAGTAAGATCCGTGAATACTGGAATTCAATTGATTTTAAACGTGATCCAACGTTTAAAAGACTCGAAATTTTCGAATGAACTTTTGCAAAAATCATTAAAATATCAGGCCATTTCAATACTGTTAAATAACCAATCACTTTGTACGTATTTTTTCACTGATCTTCATTAACGTGAATTTTGTACAGCTTTTTAATTAATGTGGGGCCAAATTGACAAAAGTGTCGCCGAATTGACAAAAGTTACGAAAATAACACCTAATTGATGAAATTATAATTAACTTTTTTGATATAATAGAGTTTATTTTTTAGAAGGTATTAGAAATATTTCCAATTGCCAAGTTAGATTTGCGCGAAATATAAGTTATTTTGGTACTTCAAAATAATTTTACATGTTGTCATCTAGAAAAGCGTCAAATATCAGTGTGTGCTTTTCAACGCTAAAAATATTTTGCCTTGGATCTTTTCCATCATCATTACGCATTAAAAGAAGTAAAGTACTTGCATTATGCAGAGAGAGTCATGCCCTGACCACATCAGATAATTTTTAATCGTGTTTTTTTTTTTCACAGTAAAATAAGATTTCGGTTGTCAGTGATATTTTTAACTTTCTCGTTCGTTTATTACTTTCCTTATATGCATAATGCGTAAGGAAAGTATTGTGACGGGGTCGAAAATTCGAATTCGAGTTTTCGACGGAAGAGCACGCTTCAAGCATCCCTGATCACGAATCAAATATTTTTGAGGTGATGTCTGTGCGTGAAAGTGTGTATGTGTGTCAGTGAATCTGGGGAGACGATATCGCACGAACGCATGGAGCGATTCGAATCACAGTCCGTGAGTACTGGAAGCCTATTGTTTTTAAACGTAATCAAATGTTCCAAATCCCCCTAAATTTTCGAGTGAAATTTTGAAAAAATTATCAAAAAATCAAAACCTTTAATGTTACGTAAATAGACATTTCTTATGTAATTTTTCCTTATTTATTTAAAATTTATATCAATCGTTTTGATTTATATGAACTTTAGAACGCTAGCATGAACCGTTCTCAAGATATTACACTTTTTCAAATAAATTTATCAAAATCCTATAAATTAAAAAAAATATTAGCTGTTGAGAAGCATGTTCACTTTTCATATAAAATATCATACGATAACTTTTGTGACATCATACTCGTGGATCTAGCTTGTTCCATTCATGAGAGAAAATACTTTGAGTAAAACTTTTGCATTTGAACGCCAATAGGCATTTATGAGCTATAAGAATAGCTTATTTCTCCGTCCATAAAGTCTGGCAAGATTAATTAAGCCTAGCAGTAATTTCTTTAACTTTTAAACTTTAATGAAACATATTTTATTTACAATTGCTTTATCAAAGGATTCGCGGCTATTTTATTCTTTAAATTCGTGTGAAGATAATTTTATATTGAGAGAAAAAAAATCCACCATTTAAAGAAAACTTTTAGAAATCATAAAATGAATAATACACAAAGAATTTGTATTATTCATATTATGACTATACTCATTTGTATATGATTACACTTATTTGTTATATTCATTTAATAAATACTTATATTGTTCCCAAAATGTAATGCAAGTTGTCAAACTAAAAATATCCTTTGTCTGCAAAATATTACCAAAAGATATTTGGGGTCTAGACTGACCCTGCTTAAATGGGGAAGTTTGACAAGGTTACTTATTCAAAGTTAATTCCATATTTCAGAAAACGCAACAAAAAATAGTAAGAATCTCTAACATTCAAATTAAATCTCAATCAATTCACCGCTACTCTACAACATGCTGTCGTCATATATTCTTAAAATATAATATTCTCAATGGTATTTCTTAAAAATTATTAATTTTATGCTTCTTATAAACTTGATACAATTACATTTATTAATACAATTACATTTATTATCTTATAAAATTACATTTATTAAACACAACAATCTCACGAAAACAAAATGCATCATAATTCGCAAATTTATAGAGATTCGCATGGAGTTCTTTTTCTTTTCAATAATAAAATTTTGGTTCCATATTTCATATATTAATGTTTAGTTACTTTTAGACACATATAGTAACTAATAAGCAGCTTTTATATAACATCTTGCGCTCCAAGTCAATGCATTGAAATCCCCGATTGCATCAAATAGTTATAATATATTTTTTTGTATTTTCTACGAATATCAATATAAGTTTTAAAATTTTCATATTTGAACTGTTGTGAAGAATCAAACCACTTATCTGATAATAAAAATTCACATTTCATTTCCAATTTTATTCCATATGCCCTTATTACACTGAAGAAAGACACATCAAAAGAACTTACCATTTTGTTCCATCAGATTCTCTATCAGATGAAATTGAACATCAACGAACAGTGTCAGCAGAACTTGCTACAATAGAATACGGCAAAAATATACTTATGTTAAACCCCATTACTTTGATTTCAATTTGCTACAAATCTTCAATGAAGCAATCTGAACGCTCTGGCTGCTTAACCAGTTCAACTGGCCGATCTGACTGGCAGACCGTTCTGAACACATTAAAGTATCTGTGCCATACGTCATCTTGTAATTCTGTCACTTATTTTTATTTGTATTGGCAACTTCAGAGGATAAATTGTAAACATGGAGCAGTTCATGAAATGTTTAAAAATATTTCTTTCGTGGCGTAGGGAAATTTGAAGGTATGTTACTTTTGCAATTTTTTATATATGAACGGCAATTTTTGCTTAATACTTAATATTTTTGTTCAGCACTGAGTTATATACACATCGTATTAATGATTTATTTTTCAGTTATTGTCAATACGCAAATACGAATAAATAAATGACGAACAATAGCACTATGTTTAGTTATTATCAATGAAAGCTTATAAATTCAGTTATAGATTTATTTCAATATCAGGACAACAGAGGAGGGGGTACGGCACAGAAGGAATCTTAAGTTGTAAAGATCTGATACATCGAATTTCATGATTTTAAAACTAACTTTATAAGTAGTTTACGTTTCAATTAAAGAGGAAAAAATGATGCCCTTGAAGAAGGCCAAAGATAATGACAGGCCTTCTTCCAGTTAAATAATAAGCTTTTTGGTGAATATGCAAATCGTGGTTATTGATAATAAACTCTTTTTTTCATTTAAAATCATATTTAACTTTAATAATATTTTTACACACACACACAAATGAGTGCAGAACTTTTCCTTTCGCTCAACCTATAAATAACTGGATCAGACTGTGAAACGCTTCTAAAATTAAAAAACCTGATGTGGGCAACACATGACTTTCCTTATATAATGCAATGAATTTACTACTTTTACAGTTAAAAAATGGTATTCTTATAGTAGATATTTCTATTCTTTCCAAGATATTGAATTTTCTTCAATGAGTCGTCCTTTTCATTGATTTAACGTCATTTTTATTATCAATTTGGCGAGATTTTTGTTAATTTGGCAACAATTAAATATGTCGCCAAGTTGGTGATATTTCGCCAAATTCGTCGCCAAAATCTCGCCAAACATTATAGATGGGAAATAAGTTATTCTTACAGCAGATAAATGACTTGGCGTTCAAATACAAAAATATTACTCAAAGTATCTTTTTTCATGAATGGAACGAACTAGATCCACGAGAACGATGTCACCAAATTTATCGCATGGTATTACATATAAAAAGTTAACATGTTTCTCAATAGGAAATATTTTTTATTTTATATAACTTTTTGATAATTTTTTTTAAAAATGTGCAATATCTCGAGAACGGTTCATGTTAGCGTTCTAAAATTTATTTCAATCGTTTTCTAATGAAACATTACATAAGAAATGTCCATTTGCGTAACTTTATTAGCAGTTTTGATTTTTTGACGATTTTTTCAAAATTTCACTCGAAAATTTAGGGGAGTTCTGAGCATTCGATTGCGTATAAAAACAATAGGCTTCCAATGTTTGCGGATTGTGATTTTTGCACCAATTTTCGTTTGAATCGGTCCATTCGTTCGTCAGTTATCGTCTCCACAGACTCACTGACACACACATACACATACACACACACACACACACATACTTTCACACACACAGACAGACATCACTTCAAAAATGTTTGATTCGTGATGAGGGATGCTTGAAACGTGCTCTCCCGTCGAAAATTCGAATTCGAATTTTCGGCCCTGTCACAATACTTTCCTTATACATTATGTATGTATATAAGGAAAGTAAAAAAAAGCAGACGATTGTTTCGAAATGTCTTCGAAGTACTTCAGTGCAAAAAAGAAGGTCAGAGCTGACAGAACTCAGTCCATCCAGACCCTCTCCCTTTGAGTGGTGATTCCACACTCTAAGGCCTACCACTAGGTGGCACTTTCACCCCGGGTTCTGTATTTGAACCCTTTTACTTGCACAGTATGGCAAAGCTCTCATTTGGCGTTCAGCTCTGGCCTCATTCGCTACTGACGAAGAAATTCCGGCATGTTCACCTGTTTTTACATTTTTTTTATTTTCATGTTATTTAATGGTGTGGTCTAGTCATATAGAAATATAATTTAATAAAATTTAATTTAATAAATATCGAAAATAAATGTCGGAGTGCTTCTAACGGTAATAACGCAGTGTTGTAATTTCCAGATTTTTTAAGACAGCAGGTTATGCCATTTAAAAAGTCTTAAGAAAAATTGAAGCAGAAGTAAATTAAATAATGAAATGAATATATATGCAGTAATGTTATTTTCATATGCGACATTTATACGGTATACGGGATTTACAGTTACTTATTTATCGGATATATGACAATGCTTTTGTCAACGATTTATTTCCAGAATGCATTGAATGTCGATGTTGTTGCAAATAACTGATATATTTGTCTTTTTCTGTGATGAATCTCTCGTCGCTGAAAAACAATCTTCACAGGCAATCATTCTTATTAATTGAAAGTTCATGTAATCTCACCTTGGCGACATATTTGGCGAATTGTTGCCAACTTAGAGACGTTTAAAAACTCCGGAAACGGTGATGATTGGATTAGAATTTCCCGAATTAACAAAGTCCTGCAAGATTTTTCCACAGAGAGTAAAATGAGGACTGTCCTTTCTCGGAGAATAGTGGTACATGAAACGAATGAAACTGAAATGCGACATCCTCAGTGTTTCGAGAATACAGTCTTCAGATTAGTGAATAAGCTGAACATTTAATGTTAGTTTTATCGTATCTGACGGAAATTTTTTAGCTTCGTTAGTTGTCCAGAAGTTCGAACTCATCTTTGTATCATGTGAATATACCTACAATTCCAGATTCGTCAACAATATCTGTCCACCAATCCTCATATCGTAATCAACCATAAGTCTCAGACAGAAGCACAATAGGCTAAAGCACCTAAATATACAAGCTGACGCAACCGCCATTTTGACTCCAACCGGTACAATCAAATATCGTCTGCCAATTCTATTTCAATAGCACGTGTATGTTACATGGCTGATATTGTAAACGCAATTTAGATGTAAAATATAGGTGTTTTCAAAACATTGTACAAATCATTCAAGAAAGTTGTACAGAATTTTTCGATTTTCTTGAGATCCTGAGAAAAGAACAAGAAAGTAACCCAATTTCGCCTTAGCTTTAAAGGGGAGTCAAGATCGCCGCTGTTGCGCTAGCCTATACATTTAGGATCCTTACAATGGATCGCCATCCCGTGAAATGCTAACTAGGGAGGCTCAATTTCCTTGCAGAAATGAAAGGGTAGACATTTTTGATGTTGTGACGTCAAAAATTGGAGATATTATAAGAGAGGAGACTTATAAAAATACAGATAAAAATAATGTATGTGATGAGACGAGATAAGGGTGAGATTTTCATTAAATAGTGCCCATATAAGATCGCAAGGTATAAGTAAACATATTTAAGTAATATACACGGTACATATTATTAACGTTGTTTATCCATGAGTTAGACATCCAGGCATATCACTTTGTACAAAATGCAGATTGTACTTTTATGTAACATGGTAGCAGTCAATGAATGGGCGGTGGAAGACCTTCTAACGAAACAATATAATAAAAGGAGTTCATAATAATCGAATAATTAAATGTGCCCCAGTACCAGATTATTTTGATTAAATGAGATCCAAACCGGAACTCCCAACTGGTAGAAAATGAATATTCAGGATCATATGACGAGGTAGCAGATGCAACAAGCATACTGGTACTCATTTTTGGAATGCAAGCCCGGTGATTTGGATTTGAAATGTTGGTCAAACAGAATCTTTTAGTCATGATATACGTCGGACGAATGCAAAAGCTTTAAAGCCATCAATTCAAATATTTTGAAAACCATATCCAAATCCTATCTGCATCCAAAACGATAACAATCCTCCTACCTTTAATGGAGTGTAACTTTTATTTCGTTAGATTGATGGAGTGTACCTCCTACAATTTATTTCGATAGCATCCTGTAACAAAACTGGAAAATACGAGAAATTTGGAGACATTTCTGCAACCACTTAACCGCTTCCACTCTTTGTAGAAACGTTGCCCGGGGTCACCACTAGGAGGTGGGTTGCAGAAATAATCCCCGTGGGCCACACCGCCTTTACGCTCCCGATGTTGTTGGGAACGTAGTTCGGTGTGTCATCCGGCAAGATGGTAGACCAGGTATGTGCTTCAGATGATAAGAAGCTGGTGAAGATGGCTCGAAGTATGATGGCATGGAGGAATGCGACGGAAATGGAGGCATGCGGTGGAGGTTGATGATGAGAACACGCGATGAGGTCGTTGATCAGGGAACGCGATGGTTCGCAAAAGAAACACGATGGCGAGAATCGGTGAAGAGTGATGGAAACGCTTCAAGGTTGAAGACGCAGAACCTAACCCACAGTTGTTTTGGAACTAAGGATTAATGCAATGTCTGAAATGAGAACTCAAGAGAAGTAGTAAGAATAGCAAAAATGGTTATAAATACAAATCACATAAAATATACAACAAAAGATATAAAACACTTAAAATATATATCCTCTGGGGCAGATCCACAGGTTAAAAAGACTGTCCATTTTTTCCTGAACCAGTCACGAGCAGGTTTTCTTCTGCTTCTCTTTTCTTTTTGTGCTATGTCTTTGCACGCCACTTGGGGAGAACCCGTACCTTTAGCTGCTTCCAGTTCCACCAGAAAACCATCATTGCAGTAGATAATTTTTCTTAGTAAGACCTGCTTCAGGTTCTGTTGGTGTGAACACCTGTTTCTAAGAACAGAGTTCCGCTGTCTTCGTTCGAGACTGGTTCAGGAGCTGATGTGACGGCAACAACTGTGGTCTTCAGCCACTTCCTGTCCTTGACGGCCTTCTTTTAATTTTCTTCTGGACCTGCGTGTGTGCAGTTTGGAGTCTCCCCTTCTAACTTGCTTGATCTGCCGATACTTGGTTTCCAGTCGTGCTAAAATAAAATTGTATAAATTAAGTTAAATACTTTAAAGCATTGAGCAAATCACCATAAACACCCATTTGAACAAATTATGCGTACCTTGACCGATGCAGATAGGAATTCGTGCTCCTGGGCCAAGACGATCTTGGGACTTCTATGTGGATGGAGTTGCAAATAAGTTTCGTGCAGCTGTGCACTCAGAGTCTGAAATTGGAGCTCCAGGGAAAGCAGATCTAATGAGGGGTGGGAAACTTTTCGGCTGCAAACACAACAAAAAATTATTGTGAAACAATTCACAATAATATTGTTTAAAATATAAAATTTTATATTAAAAGTTTTATCTTCTAGGAATTAAAAATTTAGAAATAGAAAAGGAAATCAAAATTGAATTAGATTTTGTGTGAAAAATGTTGAGAAATAAAGTTCATTCCTTTCACTAATTTACTGTAGTAAGTTCCTTCTATGTGAAAATAAAAATTTTTATAAAAATAATTTTTTTCCGAGAGACATGGTAATAATTAGCAGGATGCTTAAAAAAGATTGCAAAGTTAAATATCTCATGAATCAATTATCGTAGATCCTTGGAGACCCTCACTAAGTAGATCTCCAATTAGATCTCCAAGTAGATCCGCAATTTAAGAAATGCTTTAATTTTAAGGTAGGCTATTATCAGGTGTAAATTTTGAGAATGTGACGTCTTTTAGTTAAAAAGTACAAAAAGTAAATTATACAGAACGCTGAGAAAAATATTTATAATTATAAAAATATGTATAATTATAAAAATATTTTTCTCAGTCCAATCAGTAAGATAAAAAGTTTCATAGCCATACGACCGAAAGTCACCAGGACACCATTAATTAAAATTTTCGACGAGTAATTGAAAACTGCATAAAACTTTTGATAAAGATAACTGTGGAGATGTATTGCTTTCATAGCAATTTTTATGTAAATAAATTCACTTTTTGTAGGACCATTAAAATATGTTTTCTCTGTTTCGTTTGTTGAGGTGAACGTGATTTAAGTCCTATAACTTTGATAATTATAGGACTATAATTTTGACAATGTCCTACAACTTTAACTGAATCGTATATACAGATGTAAGTATTTTAATGCCCTAAGTACATTTATTTTCACTTAACATATATATTAATACTCAATAGAAGCTATGCGTTCAAAATATAATTTTTAATAAATCCTTGTCATATCGTAAGATTTTGATGGAGATGCCGCCACGAACATTCCAGCTACATTCAGTGGATGACTCAAATGGGTATAAATTCATGTCTTTGTCGGATTATAAGGAGACACAGAGCCTAGAAACAAGGTTTGAGTGGAAATGTGTTTACGAAGTGGTTATCAACTGATTTAAACGTTTCTGTGATGAGAAAAATCGGAAGGAAGTTTATCCTAATTTATTTAATTATTTGAACTTTACTTTGAATCTGGCTTGAATTGCATTAGTGATTAGCATTATTTATTCTAGTATTAATATAATTCGACTTTATTTATCCAACTTAAATTTAGATGATACGAACTATACGATTTCAAACCATATCTTCTGCTATTGTTACAAAATCTGTTACAAGACGTAAATTTTGTATTTGCATAAATATAGTGATAAAAAACAGAAACAAATCTAACTTTACAGATTTATAACCACAAAATCAAAACATTAAGTGGAACCCTACTTTTGAAAGCATTGTCAACACGGGTAATATAATTTACCAAAAATTGTCTCTTATCTACAGCGCCGGGAACAGCAAGGGGTGACTATTCTTCACCCAGCTTTCCACAGAGTCCTGGCAAATCTTTGAAATCAGGTGCTTGGAGAGACAATTGAATGCCAAGATGCCGAAGCACCAGACATCCATTTTCTCTCCATCTACCGCAACACGTGGGCCCTGGGTGAGTCAGGCTTCTGGAGGACGATACAAGAGCGGAACTCCGTACCTAAAAATAATTCAACAATAATAGATGTTTGTTAGTAGACTGTGATAAAATAAAAATTTATATTTGAAATTAGTGAAATCTTTCTAAAAATTATACGAGATTTATAAAAAAAAATAATTACTACGAATCAAATATTTTATAACGTAAAGTACATTTTTGTTATAACATATTTCTAAAAAAAAATATTTTTCCATATGTATGTTAAGAAATCTTATACATATCTTTTATATAGTCCAACGAAACTGAAAATTAAAATTTTTGCTAACAGAATTTAACCAAACATTAATGTGCTTCAATTAAATTATGCATATTTTAAAATAAATGAGAATTATGTTTATTTACAAACTTTAATATTCCTTATACAATGAAAAACGTAAAAATTTTTTTAAAAAACCACTGAAATTGGCATATTCCTATGGTCGCTCGCCCCTGAACGATATATGTTTTTTGCTGTGAATTCGAAATGATTTGGAGTCTAATCTGTGATTTTGTTGGATGTTATTATAATGATAATATCAATTGAGTTGAGTGCCATTCGAAGTAGGGATTTCGACTCCGATGACAATATACCTTACTTTCTTCATTTTGCACATCGTAGGAAAAGTAGATCATTTCTGGAATATTGCTTAAAATACGTGAAGTTAAAACTAGGTATAAATGACAACACAAGGAATTTGAACAGTTTTTGCTCATATCTCTGAATAGTGCATAAATTTTAGTTTAGTAAATATCCAATAAAAAATTAACTACAATTTTAGATTTTAACAAGAAAGATCAACCATGCATAAGCATTCATTATGAACACTTTCCAACTGAAATACAATTTCATTTCAAAATCTCTAAAATGTGATATATTCAGTGGTGATATCTTTTACATTACAACAGTACTACAGTAATTTATTATACTTAAATATTTAAAACTTCATCGAAATATAAATCGTCTGATTCTCTATACAAAATCAATGAATATATATTCATATAACTTGTGTTCCAGACTCCAGAGCTAAATAATTTTGAATGAAAAAATTCAACAATTCTTATATAACTCACCTTATAATCGCATGAGATATTTGCATTCTGCATAAGTTAAAATTAGGCTTCGTTTGTAGAAATAATAAAAGTTTAGGGATCGTTAAAAATCACAACTATTGTAATTGCGTAGGCACGGAATTTAGATACACAGATGATACACAGATAATATATATGTGTATGTGTATATATTCAAAGTATTGGAATCGTGCCGAAGATCGGAACTCGAATTTTCTAAGGATCTGCAGGTTTTGGGACTTCTAGAACACGAAAAAACTATTTTTAGGGAGACGTCTGTGTGTGTCTGTGAGGGTATTATGTCCACTCTAACTGAAAAACTAATGGACCGAATTTCTTAAAATTTCGTAGGTAAGTTTTTTGTGGGAAACCCTGATGTTCATTGGATTTTAGAACGATTCGTAATAAAGGAATCTGCCTTCTTTGCGAAATGGCCGGCAAAAATTGTCTTTATCCACTCTAGCTAAAAACTAATGGACCAAATTTAACAAAATTTGGTATATAAATCATTTGTAGGTTATTCTGGTAGGATTCGAGAAAAAGGAACGGGCTGTTTTTTCGAAATGGTCCGCAAAAATCGTTAAATCTAAAAATAAAAGACTACGGTATGCTTTAGCAAAAGAAACTTACCTCCTGACAGGCGTCTTGCTGTCGTCCGGGGAGGTGAAGTCACACAAAACAGCTCGCGAAAAGCAATCGATGAGTAGATAGTCGATCTTGACATCCAAGTGGTAAAGCTCCCAAGAATGCAAGTAGTTCAGACCACTGATGATGCCACTCAACCAAAATTTCATCCATCGAAGCGCCGCCGGGGTTTGACCATTGAATCCTGGATCTTCAATCACATACCACAGATCCCTAGAAAGAAGGAGTTATAAATAAATCCACATGTGGCCACCGAATAACTCTAAGAAGTAATAAGATATTTGGATGTTGCAAAGTGGGCCACGTTTCCAATTCTCCTTTCCAGGTATCCTGAGGCTAAATAAGTTTCATTGCTACGAAATCTATAGAACTGGGGTCCTATGCTGACACGACGGCTCGGTAAGTTCCTTTTTCCAGCAACTTGAAGTTCTTCAATCCAAAATCTTGCTGCAGAGTGACGCAGGCTAGGTCCATCAGATCCCTTCTGTAGACATCTTCTGTAACTTCCCCTTTCTTCAGTAACTGCTTTAAGTGATCCATAGTTGATCAAGATGAGTCCTTTTCAGCCGTAAAATAAGTATCGGTTTAGTAACACCATCATCATAATTGTAATGCAATACATAATTAAATAAAAAGTCTCTAATGAAACAAGTATTTAGGTCTGTTGCTCGGGATCAGGAGATTGAATTAAACTTTCTAATGCCTCTTTCAAGAAAGCAGGCATATAAAATTTAAAGAATTAATAGAAAGTTTTATTTTCACGAGCAGCAGTTTTATATAGTGTGATGGATGTGAATACTTAAATACTAAAATTAAATTAGACTGAAAATTCAATGCAAAAAACCTTTGTCGGGAAGATTAGAATTTTCGAGAGAGAGGACGACCTCAATTTCACGTCATTTATTACTCTGTGTATAATTTCAATCTAATCATATGGCAGTTCGTTCTATTGATATTAAGGAGTTAAATACATTAAAAGAGATTCAACATTGATTGGTAAAGGAGGTCGATAGAACAGAACTTCTCGGAGGCTACAAGGTACTCTGTGATGAATTGAGTAAGACAAATGAAGATTTGGAAACCGTTCAAATTCATACTTTATATTCGATCTTTACACTAACTTCAAACAGCATAATTTCAAACCATTTTCCATATACCAATGCATCACAGAATTTTCGCACCGGCGTTCCATTCTTGCAAAATTTTAAATCTAAAGTATTCCTAACTTTGAGCAACTGAAATCTACACAGCGTTATGCATCTTTCACATGCTGTTAATTCTAATTAAAAGATTTCTAGTAAAATTTTTAATAAACAAAATATTATTCGGTTGAATTTCTAAATAAATAAATAAAAATATTTTTGATAGAATGTATAAGCAAATAAAATTCATTTTTGAAAATTATAAAATTTAACACATTATTAATAAAAAAATTCAGAAGATACGCAGGGAAAGACATACTGCATCGGTCAGTTTTGTTACTATTTATTTAGTTTTCCTAGTTCGATGGAATTTGAAATTAAAACTTTTACAAGACTGTTAAACGTCGTTTATGACGAATTAATGTCCAGACCGTATAGTGTAGCATGATGGTAGAGAGTATTTGATCGTTGTAGAACGGATTATTACAAATTGGACAAGTATCAGCTTTTCTGGGTTGCAACTAAAACACAAAAATTTATCCTACCTGATGACGTAAACGATTAAATTCTAAATAAGAGAAATCGTTCACGATATGAGAAATAGATGGCGCTGTCTATCCATTGACTTTTTCTCGCGCGCCATCTTTTGCGAAGCATCTGAACTATTTCTCTTAGAATCAAATCAATCTAGGACAAATAGTTTAAGAGATGATAAATAGATGGTGCTGTACATAGTTCTCTAACTATTCTTTTACTATTTATCTACGACAATGTTCACTTATGAATTTTACTTTTGTATATCATTAATTTTAAACACAATCGTTTAATTAATAACAGGTTAATTAATATAAGTTAATATTTTAAACGAATATGACATTTAATGAGTGATTTAAGAATTTTTGAACCCGTTTCAGAAGGATGTGAAAACTTATAAATAGCTAATCAAATGCATTACGCGAATGCATTTATTAAAAAAGTCACATGCAAACAAAAAAATTATTAACTATGTGAAATATGCCATTTTTTATATGTGTGTGACAAATTTATTAACATTATTCTCGTGAAACTTGTCCGTCCCATATTCACAAGTGAAGATAATTTATGTAATAGTTTTATATATTGACGCCTAATAATACGCCCATAAAACATTTATATATAAGAAAATATTTTTTTTTGTTTGTCTTTAACGCTTGGAAAAAATTTGGCAACAAATTTAGCAAAATATTACCAATTAGAAAGTATTTCACTCCGAAAATTACAAAAAAAGCATCAAAATTGCAAAAGTGACGCTAAATTAGAAAAATACTCCAATTTGATGAATTAATTATTACAATATTATAATATAAGGACTATATTACTTATTGCGGATACTGTAAATATTGATAACTGTTTGTCAATTTAAAATTACGTGAACTGTAAATTAATTGTGTACTTCGAAATAGTTTAACAGGTTATCATTCGGAAGAGCGTCAAATGCAAAATTAATCGTTAAAAACATTGTGTGCTGGATCTTATACATCCTTTTTTCATTGTGAAAGAGTAAATTCATCGCACTATATATAAGATGAGACATGTGCTGCCAACATAGGATTTTTTTAATGTGCAACCTGTTTTAAACGTTAGTAGTTGGGGAATATTAAGGATTAAAAAAACTATAGTTCAAAGTTTAAAATAGATATATTCAATTATATAACTTATAAATTACTTATATCACGGAAAGCATTACAAAGCTTATATCATAGTTGCATATAGATCGGAAACAAAATTTGAATTTCTAACGTTTAGAAAGTAAAGTTTTTGGCTAACTGATTTTTTTAGAATAGAAATATATTTCAAAATATACTCAATTTTGCATATTTTGAAACACTCATTACATATCAAACATATACAGTCTATTTTACCGCAACCGAATGTTACATTCTAAAGAAATATATATTTGAGTAAAATTTCAAACAGATTAATACGAGCAAGAAATTATGGGATTTAAACGAAAATATGTATAAATATCATTTAAAAAATGAGTAGAACATTACATTTAGACTCAAATACTTTAGTGGGTTAAGATGTGTAAATGACGTCTGTGAATGAAGTCTTTCTTTAAATAAAATTCTCAGCTTTTGAGCTTCCAGATGCTTGCAGCTAGATTGTCCAGGCTCGAATGAGTCACTCTGAGGCTCTGACGTTTATATATACCCGTATAAAATATTTTATTGTTGCCATTTAAATAAATTAAACTTTTCCACTCTGAACTCAATGTGTTGGGATTAAATCTCGTTTCCACGAAGTTCAGAATCATAAAGTAATATTGCTTTGAAATCATATTATAACGCAAATCTATAACGATTTTCATTTCCGCTGAGGCGAAACCAAAATCTATAGTGAAAGAAAGTATCATAATACTGTAAAACGCCGTTTATTCGCAAATGCGACAAATTTATTAACATCATCCTTGTAGGTCTATAGTTCCATTCAAGAGAGAGATAGTTCCATTCACGAGAAATAAAGTTCCATTCATGAGAAATATAGTTCCATTCACGAGAGAAAATACTTGTGTCTTAAAAAATTGTCAAAATATCTCAAGAACGGCTGAATGAACATCCATAGCTTCAACTAAGAAAATATGGCATATTTTTTTTGCTGTGTATGACATTATAAAATGTAATTTTAAGATATATTGAAAAAAATGTCTGCTATAACACTAAATCAAAATATCTAGAGAACGATTGTTTGTCCATTTATAGAGTTAATTAAGAAAATTTGGGATAATTTTTGCTGTCTATAACATCATAAATTAAATTTTAAGATATATTGAAAAAATATCTGGTATAACAATAAATCAAAATATCTAGAGAACGATTGTTTGCCTATTTATAGAGTTAAGAAAATTTGAGGTATTTTTTTCTACGTGTGATGGCATAAAAATGAATATTGGGTGTCTAGCTGTTTGCAAATCTATAAATATTTGCAAATCATACATAATTTCAATATTTTATATTTTTTACACAACTGAAAAGTCCCACGTGTATATAAAGTTTCAAGTTTCTACCTTCGGCAGTTTGGTCTGTAAATCCATCACTTGGTTAGTCAGTTTCAATAAGCATAATGATACATATATATGTATATGATCGGAATCATAATTGGTAAGATAGGTATCTATTTGAACAGTTTAAGAAAATTACAAAGTCAAGAAGGTTGCCAACAAATTTCATGTATTATAATGTCCAAATTTTGTGTATTAATCATACAAAAATATTTTTTGAAATAGTTGCTTTCAAATTTTAAACATTAAAAAATTGAATGACTACCCATTATTCAATGTGTATTATCTTATAAGCAAATATTTTGCAATTACTAAACAGTACCTAGCAATATAAAAGCAAAAAAGTCACCGTATTTTCCTTTTCCTTCCTCTAGAATAAATCTTAAATTATCGAATTATCAAGATCAGTCAATGTATCACACATATACAACACATTATAAGTTTCAATTAAGTATCTATATAAGTATCTATAAGTTTAAAAGTCCGAGATATTTTAATTTTTGAATCTTTTTCAATTATTTTGTCGCACATACGGTCACTTTTTCCAGTGTTAAGTATTTGTTAATGAGGAAGTATTGTTAAAAGGGACTCTTGATTGAAACAGAGAGATGGATTGATTGTTGGAGGCATTGTTGATTCTTTTAAATTTCCCAAATTTCAAAAATCTATTTATTCGTGTGATTCTATCTGCGCATGTGTAAAGCACAAATTCATACATAACGTTATTCGACTGTTGATATACAGTAAGAAGTCTGAAAAGTCGGATTGTTGGGAGTATCTATGGAAGTATCAACATCTACCGAGATATGACCTTCCTGTACATTGATATTCTGTATCGATTTACTTGTATACGATACTTACTGCGCGTCGTATACAAGTAAGTATACTGTGCTAAAAATAACTGCATCTTGAAAAATACCTTTGAAATAGCATGATTAAATGATCAGTTAATCTTGAATGTTAATCTTGAGATTAAGTGAGTTAATGGAGTGATTTTATGAGTTTTTGGCACAAAATTATGTATTAAAATTTGAATCTGTTTAATATGACATTTCTGGATAATAAAAATATTATGTTCGTTAAAATCAGATGGTCCATTCACGTTTGTTCAAACGGGATTACAATATGCTTATATAAGTTTAAATAATTTATGTAATTTGTCATTAGAAAACGAATAACTCAAATTTTAGAAAGCTAGCATAAACCATTCTTGAAACATTACAATTTCCGCTTATAAATGGATCAAAAATATTACAAAAAAATAATGAAAGTGTTATCTACCGTGGAATATGTTCACTTTTTATGCAATATTATAGTACAAATTTGTTAACAATATCCTTGTAGATCTGTAGTTCCATTCACGAGAAATATAGTCCATTCCACGAGGAAAGATATTTGTGTCTTAGTTTTGTATTTTTACGACCATCAATTCACCAATAGCCATTTATATATAAAAAAAAAGCTCCTCTCTTCATGTGTGTATAATGCTTAGCTGTACATTTAGCGAACTTGGCGACTTATTTTTTAAAATATAGCCAACTTGGCAATTCGTCGTCACAAATTAAAAAAAATATAGTCGAGATTGCAAAAATAACCCTAAATTAACGGAAATGACGCCAAATTGGTGAATTAATTAAAATATCTGTATATATATATATATATATATATAAAGAAGAAAAGTATGTATGTATGCACATATGTATGATCCACATCACAGGAGAACGGCTGAACCGAATTTGATGAAATTTGGTGGGTAGTCTTCAAATAGCCCCACTTAAAATTTAGTCCATGTTTCGCGTTTCTAGCACCAGGGGTTGTTGCGATATTAATGTAAAACGAAACTTTCGTTTGTCTCATCCTCACGGGAGAACAGCTGCACCGAATTTAATGAAATTCTGTAGTTAGCTTTAAAATTGCCCCCTATAAATTTAGTCTAAGTTTCGAGTTTATAAGACCAGAGGTTGTTGAGATATTAATGGAAAACGAAACTTTTTCCTAGGAGTTCTACTCTCTAACTCCATGATTCCCAACGAAAAAGGTTGGAAATCGTTGGTTTGAAACATGAAAGTCAATTAAATCTCTTGAGTTTTATGGGAATTTATTGAACTTATTAGTCACTTTTGAAAATCGCAGGTTTGAAATATGAATTTAAATTAATTTAAACTTTTTCCTAGGAGTTCTACTCTCTAACTCCATGATTCCCAACGAAAAAGGTTGGAAATCGTTGGTTTGAAACATGAAAGTCAATTAAATCTCTGAGTTTTATGGGAGTTTATTGAACTTATTAGTCACTTTTGAAAATCGCAGGTTTGAAATATGAATTTAAATGGAAAATCTATCACCATGGTTTATTTTTCACAGGCTTACTCAACACATTTTATTAATTTCAATAATAAATAAATGAATATAAAAATATCTATCTATATATATATAAATAAGAAAAGTATGTATGTATGACTAGCTGCGAAAGGCGTGCCGTAGGCGCGCAGGAAGCAGCTATGACTTATACATTGTTTTTTCACTATGAAAGAAGTAAATTCATTGCATTATATAAATGAAAATCATTGCATTATATAAGATTGACGGTCCTATATGTTCCGGTGTAATATTTATCAAAGTTTTGCATCGTAAATCCCGAGCAACGCCGGGCAATCGCTGCTAGTTTTAGTATATAAACTATATTGCTATTTCCAGATGCTATGAATATTGATAATTGTCAATGTAGAATTTCGCGAAATGCAAGTTAATTGGGTAATTCGAAACAGTTTTACATGCTGTTATCCGGGAAAACGCCAAATGTACAATTCAACATTAAAAGCAATATACCGTAGAACTTGTACATCCTGTTTTCACTGTGAAAGAAATAAATTCATTGCATTATATAGCGAAAGACATGTCCTGCCCACATTAGGTTTTCGTAGGTGGCGATAGTGTAGTTCTTGGTTTTTCTGTAGCTGCTCTCCATCGACTTTTTTTTTCACTTCTGCGCAAGATGTATTCAGTTCCCATTCCTTGTCCTGTCGAGAGTGTTTCTTAGAACAAAATGGGAAATCAAAGCCAAACTACAACTGACGTCTTCATAGCGCATAGAGGTGTATGAATGTTGACAGACATTTCCAAAGGCCCAGCAAATTCAGGTATGTTTAAGACGACGTTTTTCAACTTCTGTTTAAGAACGGGGTCATAATTTTAGTCTAATTTTTTTCTGCAGGTCCCATTAATTCTTTACATTACCGGGCCAAAAATTCTTTTTAAATAAAAAATATACTAAGTTTAATCAGTATCATGTCTTATAGTTTGTTCCAGTTGCGTGTTTTGTTACATGTTAACATTTTTCTCGAAATATAATCAAATCAAAGTAAAACGGATTTGCTTAATACAGAAATATTTACTAACCCGATCAACAACATAAGATCTTTTCCCCGACTGTTTTATCATGGAAATTAGCACGGAAATTATTTCGTGGGTCGTATTAGATCCACAAGTCTTACTTCCATAAATCTTATAAAGCTGAGAAAAAGAATTTCTTATTGTGGGCTTAAATTTGAATGTTGATTTTGTCTCATTAGCATGATGAACTTGGATTTTGAATCAGATTCTTATATTTCGTCAGATATTTCACATATCTTGCCTTCAACTATGAATATTTTTTTGCAATCGTGCTATTGGTTGCCTGCTAAAGTTGGTTTCTGGAAACAAAATTTTAAACTTACACATTAAATCAGCAATATTATAGAAGCATCCTGCCCAAAGTCAAAAATGTTTTTTCAAATAAAAACTCAAGTTGCATCGAGCCCGATAAGTTTTTAGTTATGGCACAATCTATTTTTTAAAATGATTTTATAATGTAGCTAAAAATTTGAATGTATCACTAGCTTATTCAGAAATACATAGTATGCTGTATTCGTGCTGTTTAAAAGAAGCATTTAGTTGATTATATCGTCTATCCTATGTTTCTGCTGAAACTCATTCTGCTGATATATCATTTGTATATGAACAACATAAGTTCTGCCCATTATTTACTTTCCTTATATACATAATGTATAAGGAAAGTATTGTGGTGGGGTCGAAAATTCGAATTCCAGTTTTCGACGGGAGAGCACGTTTCAAGCATCCCTGATCACGAATCAAATGTTTTTGAGGTGATGTCATGTGTGTGCGTGTGTGTTAGTGAGACTGTGGAGACGATATCTCACGAACGAATGGGGCAATTCGAATGAAATTTGGTACAAAAATCACAATTCTCGAATACTGGAAGCCTATTGTTTTTAAACATGATCGATTGTTCAGAATCCCCCTAAATTTTCGAGCATACTCGTATCGATTAAGTGGCATTTCTCATGAAAAAATTTCACAAAAAATAATTGTCTGCTAAATATAGCTATGCATATTTAAATTTTAATTCAATTACTTTTTTATTTTTCTGGCAGTGATGTAAATAAGAATTAGTTTTAATTCTTTTTATTCTTTTTTGGGCATCAGACAAACTGGACACCAGAATATATCGCCAACTGTATGTTTCATAACACTGTTTAATCAGTTCATGAGTTATAGTTGACACAAGCGTACATTGTATTTCAATTGCATGAATAAGCATACCACACACAGACGTACCTCAGAAAAGAGTTGCATCGTGTTATATTATCCCAAATAGTGTAGCCCTAAGAAAAACTCGATTTCGAATGATCGACAATACGGTATTTTTATTACTACAATCCTGCTATTACGATAGCTATACATAACATGTTACGTGTTGTAGGGAATGCAAAAATGCCTTGAATATTGGGATCTAAATAGCCTAATAGATAAGCAGCATATAGCTGAATTCTTGGGCCCAAAAGTGTAAACGTTCGGAAAGTTGTTGTTGTTGAGACCCAGACCGTCCGACCTACCAGAAAGGTGTAAGGTAACCGTTTGGTTGGCCGGGAAGTTCCACCCAATTTAGACCGGAACCCAGTGGGGGAAGCATCCGCAGGGACCGTACCCTCCTTCCCCTACCACCAACCTCTCAGAAGGACTTTCGGACCCACGTGTTTAACGTGAGTACGATCACGTTAAACATATGGGTCCGAAAGTCCTTCCGAGAGGTTGGTGGTAGGAGAAGGAGGGCACGGTCCCTGTGGATGCCTCCCCCACTGGGTTCCGGTCTAAAACGTTCGGTTCGGAAAGTATACAAGTTATTTTAAAAATTTATACGAAATGTAGATGGAGTAATGGAAATAGACACCTCATTATTTGTGGGCTTCCAGCATTTGGCTATTTTGTCTATAGTAAAAAACAGCTCTACTGAGTCTTCCTTTTCGTGCATTAGTCGAGCATTTATTCTTCGAGGATTTCTTGCGCCCGAGCAGTTGGCGTATTCACCATCAGCTGCGGCTGCTATAAAAATACTTTTCAAAAGAATCTTCCCTAAAAAGTGACAACGAAAACAGTTAACTGTTAGCTTTTGGACGCCACTTCTGATAAATATTAAAAAATATTTAAATATAGAGTAGAAGGAGAAATAAATAAAAATTTAAAGTCTGGTGAATTTTGAGAATATTTTAGAATCATGAATTACAATTGAGCCAACACGCCCCTGTTGAAAGTCACGCCAAAATATTGTTAATTTGTTAGACCTTCATTTAAAAATTGTAGAAGATTCAAATAATTAAATTTGTATAAAATGTTTTATTTTAAAGCATGCAGGTTATACGGGTTACAAAAATATTTCACAGTCCGGATTCGGCCCACTGGTCGGGACGCAGCTGGACAGCCCTGCAGATGCGCAGACATATAATATTTAAATGTCTTTGCAAAATAGTGAATTAGCTTCCAGTTCTAAATTAACATTGGCGTAATTTTAAACTAGGCAACGCAGTGGTTTTTATACCGCGCAACACGTTTCCACATAGACAGCATTCTCGAGCGGTTTGTCAACAGTTATGTATTCTACCAATTTCAATTCATTGCGGCTGTATTAGGCGCAGTTATTTGGAATTTGAATGCAAAAGCCTGTACGTATGATTTAACGAAATCCTATTTTATATATCGCATACTTTTAAAATATTATCGATACTTAAAAACAATGCGAATAAAAATATTTAATCTTTAATCTTTGGTGATCTCATACTTTCTGGCTAAATAGAATAAAATTCACTTTTGGGTTTTACTAAGAACTGTCTAAATGAGTGCAGTAAAAATAATACCTGTGATCTGTCAATTTATGAGTAAAATAAAATGAAATTTAGACTTAAAATGGCAGAACTGGAACCAATGTGAGACCCACAGCAAAAAATTATTTCGAGTTTAATAATTTCCACTTTATCGTTTTAGTACCTATAAAACCAGTAGTTTGTTATGAAATCCTCTACTTATAAAAAAAAATCCCCTGCTATCATATTTATTGCAAATAAATACTATTTCAGTGCCTTCCCAAAATCTCCGATTGCAAAAACTGGATGTGGACAAATGTGGGCGTGTCTATTTTATTCATAATTGAATCCTGACGAGTTCTTAAAAATGCTAAATGGTTTTATATTTGAACATAATAGTTAGGATTTTCAATTGATTTAATTTCTTGGTGGAGGCAGGTCCACCGTATCCCTTGCTTTAAAATCATTAGAGGGGATATATAATAAATTGCTCACAGATATATCAATAATATTACAGAAAATGGTAAGAAACTGAAAAAGAACTCTTTACTCTCCTATTGTGTTATTTTTTATCTACGTAAATATGATTATAAAATGAAAACATATATTTCTTTTACTATAACATTTTCCATGTATACAACAGACAGTTAAAAATGTTGATTCTTCTTAATCAAATGTATGTCAGAATAAAATTTAATTTTGCTGCAAACATTGAAACTGACCGCAAAGTGTTTGCTACATTATCTGCATTAAAAATAACAATAAATATTAAATAAATAAGAGAATTAAGAAAAATCTGATTTCAAAATATAAGAAATACATAAAAATATTAAATCAGAGCAGTTTTATTTGGTAACCCCAAAAATCTTTTCGGATCAGGCATCCAAAAAATTGTGATCTTATTGTCAGCGATGCGACAGAACCGATGTCTCAATGTCTATTTATCAGAGCTTCTATGCAGAGAATAACTGTTGGCTGCTCTGGAAAAAATTGCTAAGAAATCATAGTAGTCAATTCAAACAATCCATGATAATGATGATATATTTTCTTGTTACCATAGTTAACGACAAGTCATTGCTGTGGTGGCTCGTCGGGTGATACAGGATAGGCGGTGATTCACTTGAAGTTATCGGCTGAATGGGTTATTATTATTACTATTTGTCGAATTTTTCAACTCATTTGACTATTTTTAAATAATATTCGACATCACATGTGCCAGTAGCGTAACGCGAGTCGAGAAGGAGGATAACCCGTCGCTGAATCTGCTTCATCGATCCCTGAAGTCAAGAGTCGCCACTGAGTCGTTGTTGCTGAACTTCAATAATAAAGGACCCAATCCTTTGGTGCTATTTGCTGCACTATGAACAGAATTCTATAATTTGATTTCAGTTTGAAACGGGTATATTTTGTGTTATATTTGATGTCAGTGAATACTGACATAATTTTCTACGGTTTGAGTTCGTTTATAATCAGATTTAAAACACTCGAATTCTGAATATTCTCCGTAAAACCTGGCCGTCCGACCAACTCGAAAGTGTAAGGCAACTACTTAGTCGGCTGGGAAAGAGTCACCCAATACTATGGACCTAGTATTTGAAATTATTATTTCGTATGGTATATATTTCCCCGAACTGTTTTGTTGTTTTCGGTCATTTGCTATTTTACGGATCGAGACGGGTACTAATGTTATGAACTCACTGCAACAGATTGCTTTGCCAAAGGGCTTTCGGCAGACTGTTTACCATGGCACTATATCTAGATAAGATTATGGAAAGTCAGCTAGCTAAGTGCTTTGAGATGTAATATTAGGTAAAAGTAAATATTTTGTTCTCGTAGTGTTCTGCAGTTTGTATTGTGAGCAAATTGTTAATATTTGCAAATCTAGAAATATCGGTATCTCGGAATTAAAAATTCCAAAAAATCGTTTTTTTTTCAATTTTATTCTGGTTCTTGAATGTTTTATTTACGTGGTTTCGTATTTTCATAATAGTTTTGTACATAACATCCATATTTATTTTCAACAATTTTTACATAGGTTCTTCATGATGCTGCTTCGCCAAAATGCTTTTCCATTCAAGTCCGAAGATGGGTTTCATCCGATTTTGCAGGCATTCGCGTTTCGTGTATGACTTCCAGAAACTATCTGCTACAGACATATCTTGTTATGTGCCCTGGAGGACGACGGATGGAATATTATGGTAAATTTTCCCTTTCTAAAAGCTTTAACTGACACATAAAGCACTTCGCTAGTAAACCAGACTAAAATTTTTAAGAATATTGGGCTTCAGTAAACTTTCTCATATATCCATATTCCATATACTAATTTGGTTCAAGTATAATCATTATCAAGATGAAATTTAACATAAATCTGAGTTATTTTAGTTGTTATACAAGTTATTATGAAAGTTAAGTTATGATCTCAATATAATTAAGTTATGATCTCAATATATTCTAAATTTCGTGACGTCGATAGATTCGATGCATTTTTCTGACTAGTGTTAATTCGTTAACTAACAGTACTAAAACGGTTACAGTTAAATTTGCGATTTTTTGATATGCATTGTATACCTAAGTCAACAAAGATACCTTTAGTAATTATCTGGTGATGAATTTTACTTATTTAATGTGGATAATCATGAATGTTTTTTTAGAAATATTGAAAATTGACTTTTACTATTCATCACCTTCGTTCGTGCGAAATGGCCTATGGTCTCTCCATGTAACACCACCACACTTCGTAAACGTTCTAAATATCAGAAACAGTTCCAAATTTATGTATAAATAAGGCGTCAATTTTATAGTTCTATTAACAGAAATAACCATATGTAAAATAATATTATAAGCAACACTGATGAAAATTAAATATCTTGAACAGAGTTCAATTTCTTTAATAAGCCCCTGTCTCTGAGAATTATTAATTTTATATATTTGATTCAACATAAAGTAAGTTTGTGTTCGTGGGATACGTTTCAATATAGATAACGTTTTGATAAGGGATCTAGGAAGTCGTAAATTGAATTTTATTTGGCGATGCTGCAGATGGCAGGTAATTTTTTGCAACTTTACCCAGTCTGCTGGCAGATATAACCTTCAAGTAGACTATAATAGTACAATAATTGTTTAGGCATGCTAGCGTTTCATCATAGGAAATAATGCTATAAATATCGTAAATGAGAGATTAACTCGAGTTTAACACATGTTAATTACTAAAAATTCTATTTAATTCTAGTTTTCAAATAAAGTATTGACAGGTAAAATTTCATTGAGTGAATTTGTTCTTGAGTTATGGTGTCCACACTAAACACACAAAAATATACAGATAGAAGTTGCCTTTTGGAAAAGGTTGGGAATTTGGTTAAAGATACTTTATATAAGAAGTGTTTTTCAATGTGTGGACGCGTACAACCCAATTTGATAAAAATTTTATCCTTAAAACCTAAAATAACGCAGGCGAATTTATTATCTTTAGGTTTCTACAAATAACTCAAGAACTAGTTCATTGAAAAATTAATAAAAGATAGATTAAATTAAAAGTGTCGTTTTCACTAAACATCAATTTTAAACATTTTTGATAATACAGAATAAATAAATATCCATTTTACTTAAGCTAATTTTTTTACTTTCCACAGTATCTCGATTCGTAGGATGTATTGCGCTACAGAGTTGAAAAATCCATAACAAATTTTGTATGTATTTCAAAAAACTTTATCTAAAATTGTTTCAAATAAATAAATGTCAAATGCTTCTGTCTCCTCAGTATGGTATGAAAATACAAGCCTAATTGTTCTCAAAATTTTCTTGGATTTCTGCTGTATGATGATTTCAATGTCGTTTTGAAAGTATATTTTATATATATATCTAAGTAATTTATTTTTTATTTATGGAAGTTTATAGATATGAATTTATTTCAGCTTTAAGTCGGAGGCTCTAGACAGTTAACAGGATTTTTTATTATTACTAATTTTACTCTGTAAAAATTTTTTAACACTTACGTCTGAATCTCTTTTCACCTGTTAAACAAGATCATCAAATAGATCTGTTATTTTATTTTCTTCCCTTTCGAGAAATTTCAACAGATTCTTGATTTTATCCCGTATTATTCTTTTTTAGACCTTCCTCAGATCTACATATTTTTATAATACTTTTAGATTCTAGACTATCTTTCTAAATTAGAAAGCTTATTAACGCTTTATCGGATTGATAATCCTTTATATGTACGCAATTTTGCTCTCGGATTTAAAGTTCAGAATGTTTCTTTAATTCTAAATTTTGCTCTATGAGGGATGCTATGCAAATTACCCCCTTCTTTACTGATAGAAAATTTCCTTCAAATCCCCTACTATTTAAAAAAAAATTTGAAGTAGTTTTAAAATTTTATTTATTCCTTCTATTAAATGTATTTATTCCCTAAATCAAATAATAATTCAAAGTTCTACAGCCATTTCTCTGCTTCTGGTAGAGCGTCTGCTATGTCATATTTATCCTGACAAAGGAGTCTATTCTTTACCTCCAAAAACGGTTGGTACTTTTAATTGAATAATGCACTTCATTTATTTTTCAAAATAGGTTGTTTCTTTTTTCTTAACTGTTCCATATTTCTGATGTAGTTTGCTCATTTATGTTTCGAAACCGGATGTCTCTTTAATACATAACTGGCCTCTTTCGGCTTCCCAAATGATCCTAGGTAAATGAAAAAGCCTGTATCGAAAATTTAATAAATCTGCATCTGATTTAGTCATGGCTGAAGTCTGCTCTTTTTGTTTCCAACTAGACTAACTTGGATCAATTAGCTTCCTAAACCTGTTATTTCTTTTCTGCTTATGATTAAACTATTTCCGAAACAATTTTTTTTTTCATTTTTGGGTATATCCCATTTAATTTCGTAGTATTTTGTTACTATTTACCTTTTTATGCTTTGTGGCGTGCTTTTAGTTTTCCATCGGTTTTTTTTAGTTACTCTTATTGCCTCAGTCACGCAAGTATTTTTTTATTTACACTTTTTTCTTTACTAGGAGTAACTGCTTTGCCTCACTTATCAGGACGCAGGTCTTTTATTTTGATTCCGAAACTACGGTTTATATCTTTAATTTATGCTGTATTACTATTTTTCTGTGTCATGTTAAAATTCAAATTTGAGAAAATGGTATTTTAGCAAAGAATCAAGAACAGTCTAAATGTCCACACTTCAAATTCATATAAAAGAACTTTTTGGTTGCAATACATGTATCTGTAACAGCGTACTAATTAAAATGCTTTCTTGCAGAAACTAGCCACAACGCTGTTCTGGGTAGCTGTGCCATGCGACAATAAGGATTTTTATCTGAAACAGTGACAAGAGATTTGATTCTGGACGTGTCTTAGAAGATTTCATTCCCCTGGTGTAGCCATCTGTAAAGTCTGAATTTCTATTGGTCAAGTAAATCGTCTCTTGATGTTGAGTTTCAAGATAGCTACTGTACTTGCATCCAGTTCAGTATACATAATCTGCCTTGTAATACTTTTAGAATATCAATAAAACATGTTGAATGCATAATTTGTATTTCTGCATTTTATAAATGACTTCAAAAAAGCAAGCGAGGAACGTGAAAACCCTATATACTAAGTCCACGCGCATGTCAACACAGTCTGGTGCATTCGCGCATGCTCGTGGACTTAGTCTGCTAGATTTTTCACGTCCTTCTCGTCTGCTCCTGAAAATTAAAAGAAAAGAAACACACCATGATTATAGATCTGACTTATTTTATTGAACACTAAATGTGCAAATTTAAACAATAGACATATATTAATTTGAAGAATAACATGATGCTAGATGTCTGGACGAGAAATATACCAAATTTAGAATAAAAATAACATTATTCTTAACTATTTTTACTTAATTTTAACATTTCTAATAAAGAAAATGATTGAAAAACCGATAGTTTTAAGTTTATAGAATTTTCATAAACATTACGTATTTCCTGGTTGTAGAGTTCTACGTCTTGCTCAAAGGGAAATTTCAAGACAAGATTCAGGTATGACCATGCTTCCTGGGTAAGTATGACTTTCATGTACTCATACGACAACGTAGCGTTTAGTAAACTTTTTATATTAGCATACATTTTTGAAGACATTAAACTTTCCTTTTTATACTTTAATCTTTATCAACGCCTGTAAGAGGAGGTGGAGAATGGGCAGACATTTATACCGATTCTAAAAAATTAGGTTTACTTCGGCTAAACGGAATAAAGCATTTAAAATATTTTCTGTTATACTGTTGTATATTTACTATTATGATATTTTATGTTACCCGACACAGTTAATTGTTCGATTACTCATGTGCGAGTGCTACAGCTAAAATTCAAAGCGACCCATAGCTATGAAATTTGTTACATTAATACTTACAAAAAAAGCTAAGAAAGAAATCCAAGAGTTTTCTAATAAGATATATTTATTCGGTTATAATAATTCAGCGGAATTATTTTTATAAATATTTGATTTTGAAATCATGTTTGTATGTCTGAACGTAATATCTCATAAACGAAGGAATCGTTTCGACTAAAATTTGGTACAATTTTTGAAATTGGTGATCACTGTAACACTATCGATTACAAACACCATTAATGATTCTGAAGCCCTTTCATTTTAGACTGATTTTTGGAAAATATCGTTAAAAATTCAACAGTTACTGGCGTTCAATAAATCATTTTATACGTAATTTATCATCAGAAAACTAATTACTCATTTTAGAACTCTACCATGAACAGTTCTCGTGACAGAACATGTTTGCATGTTTTTTTAATGCATTTATAAAAAAAATGTTACATAAAATTAGAAAGCATTGTTGAAAATCTTGGCAATGTTATCTTACAAATTTACTTTTGTACAATTATAAAATTCTTGTAGAAACTTTTCTTAATGAAAATATTCTTATAAAAACTTTTCTTATTAAAACATATTCTTGTAAAAAATTTTCGTACTAAAATATTCTTGCAAAAAAATCTTAATAAACATTTTGCTGGAAATAAGTTAGGTAGAATTCGTTACATTAAGTTTCTTTGTGTTAAAGCCCAAAATTCTATTTATACAGATATAGCTTAGAACGTCTAGAAATTTTATTTTACACATCGCACATTTTACATTTATGTTTTTTCATACTTAACGAATTGAAAGTAACAGTTTTTTTGCATAGACTACTACAATAGAGTTGCAAGAATATTCACTGTTCTGCTTAAGAAATACTATGGCTATACTATAAAGATTCAAAAAATTCCTATTTTAATAAAACTAATTCCGAAAAGTTTTTAAAAAGTTTAAAAGTTTTGTCCATGTATTATACTTAATACATGGCAAATACATACTTAATACATGGCTTAATATATACAAAATATCACAGCAATACTGGCACTCGTTTGAGCTATCGTGCCTGTACATACAATTTTTTCAAAACTGTGTAAAAAGTGTCCAGATCTAAAAATATATTTTTGTGTCTAAACATTGAATAAAATAAATTCGAATAGAAACAAACTTTTTCAATACAATTAAAAAAGGTAGTAATGCCTTGGAAGTGAATCAAATGCATCGGAATGTAAAATTAAAATATGGGGAGGCATTGTTTGTGAATTCTTCATAGCCATCTATACCTTAATCTTCAACTCCTTCTCTTAAAAACGTTGATTCACCTTATTCTCAGGTACTAGAACTTCTCAGCATGGTGAAGGGTGTATTTCCCCTGACGATTGCAAAGTCGATTGCAATATTTCCATACAACACCAAAGCTCTCACTCTTTTCATGCATATAGATATCGGCATGGCTGCATCTTGTGTCCAGTAAGTAGCTTCTGCAGGTTTTCATCCATCCTTAGGCACCTGATGACTCGGGAAAGACTGGAAAATTTAAAACGTAGCAAATTGATTACTTGGTGATTATTCAATTCAATTTTTAATTTATTATGAATGACTAAGTAAACGATTGAGTTTGAAACTGTTGACCGGTCAGTTATCAGTGTTCTAAACACGTTTTTTTAAACTTTGGAATTGGGCGTCCTACTAAACTGTCTAGTAAAAGTTATTTGAAAAATATCAACACAATTCAAATATTAGAAATATATATTACTTTTGATAAGTTTAAGAATTAATTATATGTGCTACCATTTATTTCTGTGGTCAATACCACACGCACCACAACCACTTTATGATTGTCATTGAATTAATATGAACCTAAATTGAGATTGTAGTTATGCTTAACATATGAAAAATGCACATCTTAATATAATATCTCTCAAACTTTTCAAATTTTATTTGTTTAACCTTTCGTTTGTTTATTATATTTTTTTGGACAGATAATTTTACGAAAATAACTTTTCAACGACAGTCAAAATCTTTTTGTGATGAATTGCATAGGGGTGTACACAAAGTTTTCATAACAGCAATTCTATTCGCAATGACTCATGCTGATTTATATTTAATAGAAATCAATAAATAATAAATTGCACTTGTATAAATTAAATAGTAAATGTTGGTAATCACCGTGTGTGTGGCACTGACCATCAAGTGCATCCATTAATGATGACAAATCAGAAGTCCTTTTCTAAGAAATTTAATTCAAGTCTATATTGATTTCTAAACACTATCTGAATTGAATACAGAATATTCAAAATACAAAGTAATTTAAATACAAACTGGTATTTAAAGCCTGTCAAAGACATAAAAAGTATCTCTTTAAAAATTAACTTTCAATATTTAAAAAAAGTTTTATTTTATTTAAAAATGTTTGGCTTTATAGTCGGAAATTGTCACTTGATATAGGAATCGTCTGATAGGTTTTGTCCTTCCACAAAATTCTGTGTTTCCTGCGATCGATAGTAAAAATGTGCAAGGATTTAGAATGCTATAACTAGGGTGCTAATTGTGAATGTTAAGACAGACACAAGTAATTATTATACAGATTAACTGAAACTTGCTAAATAGTGTATATTGTGAATTGCTATAAGAATGCAACCAGATTTAGAATCAATGGTTGAAAAGGGATTTTCCTGAAAATTTAACCTGTCCCACCCACAAAATCCATAAGTAACTTACAACATTAATCTATATAACTTATATTCTGACGACGTTTCTATCCCAAACCATTTTTCAGAACTTTCTCAGCCAATTTTCAAATTTTTTGTCTTTCAAATAAAATATCTCGATCTGCAAATTTTCCCAGTATTTCGACTCAATCAAATACTCGTTCAAATTTGAATTATGATCATCTTTTGAATCCATCTGTACTGAGAATAGTCTGGAATTCTTCTAGACTGATATTAATTAGTTTACTTTTGAACAAAAAAACACCTTATATTTACAACAGTTTAAGTTTAGGGCAGATTGTCTTTAGCCACGCTATGTAATGTGCTAAATCATTTATAAATTAAAAATTGAGATATCGCCCAAAGGGAAATGAATACCAAATGTTGTTAAACCAGAATCTATTTATAGTAGCTTTCATTTAGCAATGAGGGAGCCACCATACTATTTAATGTGTCGCGAATTTAATGGTTTAAATTAATTTACTCATAGACTTTGAATCATTCATATTTTTCTCATTTTCATCACTCGCAATTTGAAAATTGGCTCCTGGCGGGTATTTCTTAAACGAATTTACTTTTACCGTAAATCTCTACAAAATAATCTGCAGAACGAAGTTTAATTAAGTGTAGGCTGCTCAATATCTCTTGAAAGAGATTTCATTAGTTATGATTACTCGTACATTCGGCATAGCGATTACTAATCAATCGGATGCACTGAAAAAACTTCATATTAAAAAATTCATATTTTATGCATATATATTATTAGATATAGTGTAGTTAAATTTACATGAAATATAGTTAAGCAGGATAACGTCCAAATTCAAAAACATACCTGGGATAAATGCTATCCAATAAGATGCATGAACTTGTCAACGTGGAATTAAAAACAAATGGCGTAGATTTTCAAAGCCTTCCTTCAGAAGGGAGATTGTAGAACACAGGAAATGACGAAACTCGTAACACACAGTGTCGCCATCTGGTATCTGAAATACAAAAAGCAGATATAACCATGCGACTTAGAAAATTGCCTTTTATATTTATTTTGAAGATATTAAATGCTAAATCTTTGCGAAAAAATCATTTTAGTAAGCATTCTGATTTTCTCGTGATCGTTTAAAATCCAGAATACATTACTACTTGGAGAAATAGATATTGCTTGGCTGAATAAAAAAAAAATACACAATGGAAAATGAAATTGATAAAGAAAAAAAATTGCTTGAAAATGTTACTTCTGATTTAATGTTGCTATTATTATTAAAAATGAATAATCTTTTAACTTTTGATACTTTATAGATATAATCATACAAAATATGAATAACTTTTAATATTGATTCGATATTTAGAAAAATTAACTTGTTAAAAAATACCAAAATTCAAAGAACTCACTTGAAAATTTCGAAGTATTATGTTATCTAAGGAAGAAAGTGAATTATAATACTTTAAGAAATGTAAAACTTGCGCAAAATTGTGTCTGTATCCCGTAAAATGCTTTTACAATATACTTAAACTATATTCTAAGCATATCGTCTTTTACAACACCAGATGTGCAAAATGCTTACACTTTCAATAACGCGTTTGTCCTACCGTTGATGGTGCTAGTGCTTTGCATTTTTATTCTGACGAAGTAGACTATTATTTGCATCCAAAACTGATTGACACTTTGTTAGTTTAGCAGCATACAAAGTTGTTTCAAAGTATCTATTTTTATGATTCATTCAGATAATAACGTTAGGGTAGCTTTACAAACTAAGCTCGTCGTTTCGTAAGGGCAGCTTTACAAACTAAGCTCGTCGTTTCGTAAGGGCAGCTTTACAAACTAAGCTCATTTAGCAATGTGGGAATCATCATACTATTCAATGTGTCGCGAATTTAATGGTTTAAATTCATTTTACCTATATACTGAATTTTATTCATATTTTTCTCATTTTTATCACTCGCAATTCGAAAATTGTCTCCTGACGGGCATTTCTTAAACGAATTTACTTTCACCGTAAATCTCCACAAAATAATCTGCAGAACGAAATTTAATTAAGTGTAGGCTGCTAAATATCTCTTGAAAGAGATTTCATTAGTTATGATTACTCTTACATTCGGTATAGTGATTACTAACCAATCTGATGTATTGCAGAAACTTAGAGCAAATTTATCTGACTGGTCGTCATTTTGGAACTCGGTGTCAAAATAAACTTTCTATGTTGCCAACATACAAGAAAGTTGGATAATGATCCAGAAAATGAGCATAATTAATTTGTTTTGTGGAAATGTGTTCTAGATATGGCATAATATTAATGAAAATGGTTTGTATAACTACAATATTCTGTCAAATTTGATAACAAACTGCGTGAAATTTATAGTGTTAATTAACAAAGCTATACATAAGTAAAGATGTCATAATCAACGGACAATTTGTTGTTTCTAAATTCGCAAAATGCACATTAAATTAAAAAAATCGATGAGACAAATGCTACACAAATATCACCATAAAAATTTAGAAATATTAAATACCAGAATTATATACATATTTTATAATTTGAGTAATTTGTATACATGAAACGAAATATCCTGATAAACATTTTTTAATAAATCATGACGATCAACCCACAGAACCTCGAACGGACCACTTCCTTATAATACTAAGGAACAATAATCACTTCATCTCTATAAAAGTTCTCAATCCTTTAAACAACGCTAATAACATCGCAAAACTTCATGTGCCCTCCGGTTTGCATTATTAGAAGGTATCATTTTAGTGAATTATTCATCATCGTTATAGGAAATAGGGAATGAATATAGGAAATTCATCATTTTACAACAAACAGCATGTAGATAAGGAAGTAAATATTTTAGACGAAGGTGATATAGATATAATGTTAAAAAATTTGAATTAATAATAGTAAAATAATTAAAAACAAAACTCATAATTTTTAAAAGTACCCCCTTTTATTAATTGTATGCAATTTAAATGTGTGAAACATATATTTTTTAAAATGTATGTAACTTAAATGTATGAAAGATAACGACATATTAAATTTTCCATCTTATACCCTCTCCGTTTTCTGATTCATTCCCAACTTTAATCCCAACATTATTCCCAACACAAGTGCATTCTATAGTAGGTCCAGGATAGGCTAGACCGATAAGGTTCTTAATCCAATGAGCATACAGCACTAAAATATAATGTCTTGCTAAATTTGAAATTTCTAGCTGCTCCTCTTCTCGGCTTATCCTCCAAAAGACGGATACGTTCCTAGAGTAAGCCTGGGATGGGCTAACCTGATACAGTCCAAAATCCAAAGTATTAACATCTGCCACAAAATACAACGACATATCAAATTTCACATTACTGTGATGAATAGAACATAATTAGTCAGGTCCTTAAATATTTGAATGATACAGACAAACACCAGTTCAAGTTAAATAAAAAGTTGTAATGAAGTATGGTAAAAAGAATAAAAATTAAAGTTTTTACAAATGAATGTTATTAATTTAAGTGTTTCCAAATTAATTGCAGTTTATACATGCAGAAACATTCACTTCCATCCTTTTCAACATAAAATATTGGATAATTAAATACCGTAAAGTAGCATATATATATATATATATATATATATATATACAGGGTGTATCTGAATTCATCATCAATATTTGGTGAGGAGGTAAGAAATAGGATAAGAAGACTATTTCACATAAGAAAGCATAGGCGTAAACGAACGCATGACGGTGTAGCGGGCACTTTGTGTCCATAACTCCCATTCACGAGCAAAGCTGTCTGACGTGTGGTTCCAGCATGACGGCGCTCCAATACATTTCGCAAATGATGTACCTGGTTACCTGACCAGAAAATTTGGAGCTCAATGGATTGGTATCGGTGGACCGGTTTGTTGACCACCAAGGTCACCGGATTTATCTCCAATCGACTTCTTTGTATGGGGCGCGATGAAAAACATGGTGTACGAGATCCCTGTTGCCACTGCTATGGACCTTGTAGCACGCATATCGGTTGCCACCGCAAACATCCGGAAAATGCCGGGCATATTCCAGAAAGTCCGGTTGTCCATGCAACGTCGTTGTGAGGCATGTACTCTAGCAAATGGTCGGCATTTCGAGCACCTCTTATAAGTCTGTACAAACGATGCACAAATAAATGTTTTTTTTCTTACAACTTTCTTGCTATGTTTTCTTTACATCATTTAACCGGGCTCATGTTGCCCTACTATATGACGTCTGCGCCCATGCTTTTCTATGTAAAGTATTCTTCTTTTCCTATTCCCTACCTCTCCACCAAATATTGGTGATGAATTCAGATACACCCTGTATGTAGCTCATGAAATACCTATGCAATTTTCTATGCATGATATATTTATTGACGATATCAATAAAGCAAAATACAAACTATGGAAGGTATAAAAACCATAGAATAGACAAACCACAGAAGAATCAAAAGTTCTCAATAAAACACACTTAATAGTAAAATCAGACTTTCATATTCTCTGGTCGAGACATTGAATATTTGTGCCTAAAAAAAGAGTTAATTTCTCAAAGTTATCAAGCTTTAAGAAAATGTCTAGAAAAACTCACTAACAATGTAAGGGAAAGAAGATATTTATTTAACATAAAAATACAAAATTTACACACATTGGGAAATACTGTATTTACCAATTAAGTTTCACGAGAAATGCTTCAATTTTCAATCTATCATCCAACTATGACTATATTAACATATAGTAAGGTGTTATTATTCCAAACATACAAGCAGTTAATAACAACATTAATAAACACCAACATTAAGTAATAACACATGTTAATTATAGGTAAAGCTATAATAATTTTTAGAATTTTCATTTCGATATAATAGTTCTTATGACATCTTATTCTTCAATGTGGTTAGATAAGTTTCTCATTTATCACAAAACACTATTTCATGTTTAGAAAGAAAAACTAAGATCCTCCAGTTAGAGAAACACTTCAAAATTTCATTCAGAAAAGGATTCTTGGATTTTATGTGAAGTTTAAACATGGGTTTTCATATGTTTCTTCAAAGTAGATAAGTGAGAAAAGCGCTTTGAACACACATTGCAAGTAAACGGGTTCTCTCCAGTATGAATACGAATATGATAGACGAATTGATGTCTGTGTTTAAAACGTTTTCTGCACTGGGGACATTCATAAGGCCTTTCTTCTGTGTGAACACTGATGTGGTAGAGAAGGTGGTGTTCCTGTCTAAAGCTTTTGTTGCAGCGTGGACATTGAAAGGGCTTTTCTCCTGTGTGAACTCTGATATGACTCTTCATATTATGTTCGTATTTTGTGTAGTATGGACAAGTGTCACACCTAAACGATACCCCACCATCGTTGTTTCTAAAAAAGGTGTAGTCAAACGATACTCCAGATGTAATGTTGTCATTTGAACTGCTGGTAGAATCGATAACACCACCTAAAGGAGGAACACAAAATAATTATTGCAGGAAATATGATATATTTCTTGGCAATATAAAATTGATATCACTATCAAACTCAAAACGTCATCATTCTTATAGTGTCAAAGGTGACATGTTTTAAACGGATGTTAATGTAGTTGTATTTAATTGAATTGTAAAATATCGTTTCTTACAAATTCATAATCTGCATAATTTTGAAACTACATTTTATTGAAGTTTTTAAATACATTTTTAAATGTTAAATATCTATATTATATTTTAAAAAAGCAATCCAAAAAGGATATAATTTGACAGTTAGATATTTAAAGTATGTGGATTAAAATTTTGTAAACAAAATTAGCATGTGAAAGTTCAAATATTTCAAGATTCATTTCTTCAAAGTTTTTCCAAATAAAAAGAAACAAGTTAGAGAAAATTTCATTATAGCAGCTTTTGAAGAGTCATCACTAAGGCGCGGATTTTGATGACCTAAAAATTCACTAAAAATGCCCTTAAAATAGTGAAAAGATGCCTTAAAATGTCCTTAAAGTTTTACATTATTATGAACTTAAAAAAAGAACGCCATGAAAAATAAATTTAGTTAATTCATGATACAAATTTCGAAAGTTTTGAGTAAATACAAATAATTTAAATTGTTGTAATAAAAAATTTATATGTATAAATACCCGACTTAAAACTTTTATTATCCTGAACTGCGATAATTTAATTTCCCATGATAACATCGGAATTACATTGAATTATTAGGTGTTTCCTAATGTTTTCAAATGTAAAAGATCTTTTATTGTCGGAATATAAGTTTTTATACCGTGAAAATACCTGTTTGCACCACAAAACGGGAAGAAATGTTGCGGACTCGGGGGTTTGTTTGTAAAGATGCTAAGACGGGAATTAGCAAAAACACCCATTGCAACAGAAAGTATAGAAAACTAAAAATGAAAAAAAATCCCTAAATATAGGAAATCTTATAAAAATGCTAAATATTGCCTCAAAAATGCTAAAAATGTCCTGAAAATGCTCAAAAATGCCCATAAAAGGGGAAAATAAAAAAAAAATGCAGATTTCATCAAAATCCGCGCCTTAGTCATCACATTGCACACTTCAAGACAAAATAGTTTCAAAAAATAAATTTGTCACTCCAATATGGCTGAAATATCACTGGACAAAATTATATTGGTGCAACATTTTCCCTACACATACATTACCATCTGTTGAAAGTTTTTATCTTAAAACTATTCAACACTTTTTCAATGGTTGAGTTAAATCAATTGGTCAACAAAAATCAATATGTTTAATCAGATCTTCTATTATCTGTCTTAATAACTGTGATGAATACAATGGAACAATAGTTTGTCCTTCTGAGCTAAAATGTATACAAGTTGAAATTTGTCGATTGGATAATTTAAACTCGAGATTACAAATATATCCAAATTTATATGGTTGACCAAGTAGACAATATTTATCGCTAATAACAGCCCAAAATGCTGAACTATAGTTGTAGGGATAGCAGAGGAACAAACTCAACAAATCCATCCGTTTGTGGGTCAAATCCTGGTTTGGTGAACAAATTTGAGAAAACAATTAACATGTCTGGACACAGATTGAAATCAAATACCACCTAAAAGAGAAAATAATCAAATTAACATAGGGTAAATAGCAAGTACAGTTTTTTTAATGTCGTACACCAGTAAGTCCTTTTAAATCTTTTTAAAGTGAATTATAATTTGCTTACGTAGCATAACTTGCTTACGTAGAGCAGCATAAAATTGTTACCTTCAAATCCGTTACAACTTTAAAATCATTAAGCATCAATTGTATTCTACAAATTTTTTCATTCCTTTTTATGCAATCATTTAAGAAAGAAAGAACGTTTTATATTAACTTAAATTGAACTATAAAAATGTAAGAAATTGCAATATTATATTAATTAACTGAAATATCTTAACATTAGTCATGAAGATAAAAGAAGGCAGCAGTACATAAACAACAAGCATAGTAAACAATAATTGAAGCATTAATAGGTAAACAACAAGCACTTGTTTTAACAGGATTATTCTGAAGAAATCTTGTCACATATTGTGGTTATTCATCATTTATTACAAAACACTATTTTTAAGGTCAGAAAAAACTACGTATAAACACTCTAGACAAAGAAGACGATCCTCTAGACAAAGAAACACCGCAAAATTTCATTCAGAAAATAATTTTTAGCTTTCAAACGAAGTTACACATGAGTTTTCATATGTGTCTTCAAATTAGATGACTGGGAAAAGCTCTTTGAACACTTTGCAAGTGAACGATTTCTCTCTAGTATGAATACGGATATGACAGACGAGTTGATGTCTCTGTTTAAATTTTTTTCTGCACTGGGGACATCCATAAGACCTTTCTTCTGTGTGAACACGGATATGACAGATAAGGTGATGTTCCCGTCTAAAACTTTTGTTGCAGCGTGGACATTGAAAGGGCTTTCCTCTCGTATGAACTCTGATATGACTCTTCATATTAGGTTCATTCGTTGTGTAATATGGATACGTGTCACACCTAAACGATATCCCACCATCATTGTTTCCAAAATAGGTGTAGTAAGACGATACTTTAGATGTAATGTTGTCATTTGAACTGTTGGTAGAGGCGAAAACGCCACCTAAAAGAGGAACACAAAATATTTAATATAGGAAATATGATATATTTCTTGACAGCACAAATTTGATATCACTACCGAACCCAAAATGCCATCATAATGTCAATAGTAACACGTTTCAAACTCACTTTAATGTGGTTGCACGGTTGTACATACTTAATTGAATTGTAAAGTATTATTCATTTTGCAAAATCTTAATCTACGTAATTTTATGTATAATTTTAAAATTAAATTTAATTGGAATTTATTGGAGTTATTGGAGTTTTTTAAATATATATTTTTAAATGTTAAACATCTAAAATTTAAAAAAAGAACAATCCAAATAGGATACAATTTGACAATTAGATATTAAAATTATATAGGTTTAAATTTTGTAAAAAAAGAAAATATATATATATATGTGCAAAGTCATTTTTTTTTTCAAGATTCATTTTTTAAAAAATTTTCCAGACAAAAAAAAAACAAATTAAAAATAAAGCTTTCATTGAAGCATTGCTTGGAGGATTCATAAAATTGCTTACTTCAAAGCAAAAATATTTTCATAAGCTAAATTTGTCACTTCAATATAGCTGAAATGTCATTGGACAAAATTACGTTAGTACAAAATTTTTCTTAAACATGCACTGCCATCTGTTGGAAGGTTTTATCATAAAACTACTCAATACTTTTTGGACGGATTGGAAAAGTCAACTGGTGCACAAAAATCACCATGCTTAATCAGATCTTCCATTATCTGTCTCAATAACTTTGATGGGATAAAATGGTACAAATAAAATATAGTTCATCCTTTTAGATTCAAAAGAATATAAGGAGAAAGAATAAAGTGATGAGACAGAAAAGAATAAAATGAATTCATAAGAATTCACTGTCGATCGGATGACTTGAACACAGGGTATCAAAGGTGTCAGGTTTTTCATGGTTGACCAAATAGACAATTTTTATAACCGTAGAAGATAAACTGTAGTTGCGTGGATAAGAGAGAAACAAACTCAAAATCATCCGTTTGAGTGTGGTACTCTGATTTGGACAACATAATTTTGAACATAATTAACATACCTGGACACAGGTTAGAATCAAATACCATGTAAAAAGAAAATAAAGAAATTAAATTAAGGGTGAGTCATAAAAAGTTTCTCATATTTAAATAGTACTAAATATTCTATAACACAACATTAAATGTCATCACATGGTGACACAATTTAAGTTCAGTTTCTGCGTGTCATATGTCAGTAAATATTTTTCAATTTTTTTACTTTCCTTATATACATAATGTATAAGGAAAGTATTGTGACGGGGTCGAAAATTCGAATTCGAGTTTTCGACGGGACAGCACGTTTCAAGCATCCCTGATCACGAATTGAACATTTTTGAAGTGATGCCTGTGTGTGTGTGAAACTGTGTGTGTGAGTCTGTGGAGACGATAACTGACGTACGAGTGGACCGATTCGAACCAAATTTGGTACAAAAATCACAATCCGTAAACACTGGAAGCCTATTGTTTTTATACGCAATCGAATGTTCAGAACCCCCTAAATTTTCAAATGAAATTTTGAAAACATCGTCAAAAAATCAAAACCACTAATAAAGTTACGCAAATAGAAATTTTTTAGGTAATTTTTCATTAGAAAACGATTGACATAAATTTTAGACCGCTAACATGAACCGTTTTCGAGATATTGCACATTTTTTCAAAAAAATTATCAAAAAGTCATAAAAATGAAAAAAAAAATATTTCCTATTCAGGATCATGTTCACTTTTCATATGTAATATCTTGCTATAAATTGGGTGACATCATTCTCGTAGATCTAGCTGGTTCCATTCATGAAAAAAGATACTTTGAGAACTACTTTTGTATTTGAACGCCAATAGTCATTTATCTGCTGTAAGAATAACTTATTTCTTCGTCCATAACGCTTGGCGAGATTTTGCCGACAAAATTGGCGGAATGTCGCCAACTTGGCGACTTTTCGAAATGTTGCCAAATTAACGAAAATCTTGCCAAATGGATAAAAATGACGCTAAATCAATGAAAATGACGACTAATTGTCGAAAATTCAATATCTTGAAAAGAATATTAGTATCTACTATAAGAAAAACCTATTTTTTTTACTGTAAAAGTGCATTCATTACATTATATAAAGAAAGTCATGTGTTGCCCACATTAGATTTTTTTTTTTAAGATAACATATTAATGAATTAAAACGCAATAATTTTTTTTTTAATTCTTAGATGGTAAGTACAATTGTACAATCATTTAACAGCAATTTTATTCTGCAAATTTTTGCATTCATTTTTAAAACAACCATTTTAAGAAAAAAAAATCTGATGTAGGCAGCACATGACTTTCCTTATATAATGCAATGAATTTACTACTTTTACAGTAAAAAAAATAGATTATTTTTACAGTAGTTATTTATATTCTTTCCAAGATATTGAATTTTCTTCAATGAATCTTCATTTTCCATGTCGTCATCATCAATAAGACGTCATTGATTTAGCGTCATTTTTATCCATCTGGCGAGTTTTTGTTAATTTAGCAACATTTAAAATGTCGCCAAGTTGGCGACATTCCACCAAATTCGTCGCCAAAATCTCGCCAAGCGTTATGAACGAAGAAATAAGTTATTCTTACAGCAGATAAATGACTATTGGCGTTCAAATACAAAAGTATTACTAAAAGTATATTTTTTCATGAATGGAACGAGCTAGATCCACGAGAATGATGTCACCCAATTTATTGCATGGTATTGCATACGAAAAGTGATCATGTTTCTGTTTCTCAATAGGAATTTTTTTTTTTTTTATATATATAACTTTTTGATTTTTTTTTTTTTTAAATATGCAATGTCTCGAGAACGGTTCATGTTAGCGTTCTAAAATTTATGTCAAACGTTTGCTAATTAAAAATTACATAAGAAATGTCTATTTAAGTAACTTTATTAGCGGTTTGATTTTTTGACGATTTTTTAAAAATTTCACTCGTAAATTTAGGAGGGTTCTGAACATTCGATTGCTCATAAAAACAATAGGCTTTCAGTGTTTACGGATTGTGACTTTTGTATCAAATTTCGTTCAAATCGGTCCATTCGTTCGTCAGTTATCGTCTCCACACAGACGCGCTGACACACACACACACAGAGAGATCACTTCAAAAACGTTTGATTCGTGATCAGGGATGCTTGAAACGTGCTCTCCCGTCGAAAACTCGAATTTTCGACCCCGTCACAATACTTTCCTTATACATTATGTATATAAGGAAAGTAAAAAACATTTTATATTAACTTGAATTGAAATACAGAAATGCATAACATTTGCAATACACTGTTATTAAACTAAAATATCTTAACATTAGTCATGAATATACAAGGAACAACAGTATATAAACAAGAAAATTATAATTAAAACATTTCGTAGGCAAACAACAAGCATTCGTTTTAACAAGAGTGTTCTGAAGAGAGTGTGTGTATAGTTTCTCATTTATCACAAAACACTATGAGAGAGTCTAGCTTGTTCCATTCGTGAAAAAAGATACTTTGAGTAATACTTTTGTATTGAACGCCAATAGTCATTTATCTGCTGTAAGAACCACTTATTTCTCCTTTCATAACGCTTCGCGGGATTTTGGCGACGAATTTGGCGGAATGTCGCCAACTTGGCGGCATTTTTAATTGTTGCCAAATTAACAAAAATCTCGCCAAATGGATAAAAATGACGCTAAATCAATGCAAATGACGACTATTAAAGAAAATTCAATATCTTGGAAAGAATATAAGTATCTACTATAAGAATAGCATTTTTTTAACTGTAAAAGTAGTAAATTCATTGCATTATATAAGGAAAGTCGTGTGTTGCCCATATCAGATTCTTGATATAAGTTGGCATGAGAATTTTCATTTAAAGGATTTAGAGAATTTCCTCTAGTGCAATTTGCATTTGAATTTTGATCAATTACTACAGGATTGTTTGGCAAGGCATTAGAAATCCTAGGAACAGAAGAAGAAATAACTGCCTTAGATGGTCTCCGACAGGTCTCACCACATTGGGGAAGTTCTATCATCTTGTCCAATTTCATCTTTGGATGTCGGAGTTTCGCTGTAAGCGTCAGGATCTCATCAGATTCTTTGCATTTCCGCGTATTCATGTCCAGTAGATTGTAATCATTGCGTAGGTAGCTGACTTGCTGTTTGGCTCTTAGAGCAGGAATAAGAAGTCGTATCTCTCCTCTAAGGTTTGGCTTCATGCAGAGGCAAGCGTTCACTTCCACCTGGCTTCACAAAGGCAGTCTCCTGGCATGCAGTTGGCGATAGGTGCGGCGGCAGAGGAATTTCCGTGGCTTCTTTCATCTCACAGTCAAGGGCACACAAGGGTAAACATGTCCGCTCGGGGGTCACGTACACTACAGGAGATCAAGAAAACAGGTCCTCACTGTTCGAAGTCTAGACTCCGAATGAAGTTGATCAGTCTGGCAATATCCAGGCTTAAATACCTTACGCAAAATTTATTGTAAGATGCACACAGGATCCAGTGACGTCCAATAGAATTTAATGATGTTGGTGGAGATGACAGTCGCAGTTAACAAGTTCGATCCCTCTTGAAAGTCCAAGAACAAAATGCACGAGGTTCTTAATTCACATGGCGTCATATACATGGCAGAGACAGGTGCTAGACAACCCCCCCCCCCCCCCCCCGATCTAACTGGAGAAGTAACCGGGAAGAAGTTACGCATGCGATCGAAATATCTTACAAAGGGAAAATTTTGTTATTGGATTAGGGCAGGGGTCAGCAACCTGCGGCTCGCGAGCCGCATGTGGCTCTTTTGATGTAAAGTTGCGGCTCTCCAGTTCCATACGAAAAAATTAATATTTTATTATCAAAACCCTTAAAAAATAAGAAAATATATTTTTAAGTACCTAATTTCTCAATAGCTTCTATTTTCATAATCGTTAATTACAAATCGCTACGCTTAACATGACCGTAATGAGATAAATTTGAACTATTGTTTTGTTCTTAGAGATGAGACTCCGTGACCATGTTTATCTTTCAGCCAATTGAATTTCATTTCCGTCTCACCCAAACAGCCACCGTCTAGAGTCTAGACAACACGTCTAGGCTCTAGACGTGTTGTCAGTCAGTCATCCTCGGATATCGCGGTCGACGTTACGTTGCATGTGTGTTAATTTAATCGCTTGCGGTTTCTGCGTGTCTATTCGCTTGTTGTTTCAAGAAGAATACGATTTAGATGCGAATTATCTTCTTAAATGTATGTACGCGTATAATATAATAAAATCAGTAACAGAATTGAATTACATATCTGAGGATCGTGCTAAAGAAGTAATAATGGTAAATAAATTGTTTGCCGTTTTAGATAGCTAAGTAAAATTTTAAAAAGTCATTTTTTCAGCTCCGCGCCATCATGGCATCTGGTAAAGGAAAGAGAAGAACTGAAGAAGAAAACCGAGAATTCAATCAGGATTGGACGGAGTTGTTTGCATTCATATGCAACACAGATGGCCTTCCGACTTGCCTCATTTGCCGACGAAAAACTCGCACACAATAAGAAGTCAAATTTGGAGAGACACTTCACTACAAAACATACCCAGTTTGCTGGTAAATATCCAACCGGTGACGCACGAAAAAAAGCTGTTGAAGAGCTCCAAAAAAAAAAAACAGTCAAGTTCCATGCTAAGTAACTGGGCGCAATCTTCCAATAATGTAAATCTGGCAAACTTTGCAGTATCATTAGAAATTGCAAAAAGAGGAAAACCATTCACAGATGGTGAGTACGTCAAAGATTGTTTTATACGTGCATCTGGAGAACTGTTTCGTGATTTTAAAAACAAAGCAGAAATCATGAAAAAAATCAAAGATTTGCCATTATCTGCTAAAACAGTACAAGATAGAACTGCTAAAATGTCTTCAAATGTAACACATATGCAAGTGGAAGACATTCAACTGGCTTCTGCCTTATCACTTGCTATAGATGAGTCTTGCGACATAAAAGACACGGCACAAGTTACCCTTTGCGTCAGGTATATGTCGTCCCAAGGTCCAAAAGAAGAACTGCTAGGATTGCTACCGCTCTCAGGGCAAACTCGTGGAGAAGATACAGCAAATGCTGTGCAAAAATGCCTGGAAGACAATGGAATCGGTATAAATAAAATCGTTTCTATAGCAACTGATGGAGCCAGAAGTATGACAGAAATACATAGAGGGGTAACATCAATTCTTCAGAAAAAATAAACCACTAAATTCTAACGTTTCACTGCATAATTCATCAAGAAGCGCTTTGTGCCCAAACATTTCCGGCCGAAATAGTTGAGGTCATAAACTTGGTAATTAAGATTATTAACAGCATCATGGCAAAAGCACTCTACCATCGCCAGATTAAAGATTTCCTTGCAGAAATAGATAGCCAGTTTTCTGACCTACTTCTGCACAATAAAGTGCGATGGCTTTCCAGAGGTAATGTATTGCAACGTTTTGCTTTGTGCTTGAGTGAAATAAAAATATTCCTCAATGAAAAAAGCATTGACCATCCCGAATTGGAAGAAGACAAATGGCTGCAAAAATTCAACTTCATGGTAGATACCACAATCAAACTAAATGAACTAAATCTAAAACTGCAAGGAAAGGGCAACCCAGCCTACGCCTTGCTTGAAGTAGTTTGTTTCGAAAAAAAAATTACTTCTTTTTGTTGAAACATGGGAAACGGTAAATTACTTCATTTTAAAAATCTGAAGCAATATCGCGATGAGACCAATGAAACTATTGACGCGAATTACTTCAGCCTAGCTTTAAAAAACATGAAGGATGGATTCGCTGAGAGATTCGAGCAATTCAAAACAAACAAAAGTACTCTCGCGTTCATAGTAAATCCTCTCAACACAAATGCAAATGAGATCAACATTGAGCCATTTGGAATTGATGCTGGATCGCTCCAAACGCAATTGCTAGATTTGAAAAGGAAAGACTTGTGGAGTGGCAAGTTCACAGAACTCAAGAGCCAGTTGGAAGAGTTGGGGATCCAGAAATGCATGCATATCGCGCAGCACAAGTGGACAGCTCTAAAAGAAATTCCTAGAGTTGAGGCCCTCATATTCGGCGCATGGAATAGTCTTCCAGAATGCTACAGTGAGGTGAAGAAGTTGGCATGTGGAGTGCTGGCGATCTTCGAGTCGACATATTCGTGCGAGCAAGCGTTCTCTTGCATGAATATAATAAAAAGTAAAGTTAGAAGTCAACTAACAAATAAAAATCTAGAGTCGTGCTTGAAACTTAAAATAACAAGTTATAAGCCAGATTTAATCAAACTTTCAAAAGGCATGCAAAGCCAATGCTCCCATTGATGTAACTATCTATATTTGTGTTTTATATGAATAAATATTATTCCGTATTTAAAGCCGTTTATTTTAAATCAAAATCCAATATATATATATAAGCAAATACTATAATATTGAAATGAAAATTTTTAGTGGCTCTTTAAAAATTGGGAAATTTTGTAAATTGTAACTTTTGGCTCTTCCGTTTCAATAGGTTGCCGACCCCTGGATTAGGGAAAAAAATAAATCACCAAATGGTGGGGAAAATTTGAATTTCCTTTATATACTTTGTTATGTATCTATTAAAAAAGTAGCTGTTTGACGCCGCTGCTGTTAGACAAATTTTTCGTTCTTCGAATTTTTCTGTTTCTTACTGCAAAAGCTATAGACAAAATATTTGAGCTGCGAGTTCGCGTCCTAGACAGTCTAACAATAGCAAAACCATGAATTTTTGCTGGCATGTAATTGACATACATGATTTTTTGCAGGACAGAGCCCATTTTTACTTTCCTTATATACATAATGTATAAGGAAAGTATTGTGCCGGGGTCGAAAATTCGAATTCGAGTTTTCGACGGGAGAGCACGTTTCAAGCATCCCTGATCACGAATCAAACACTTTTGAAGTGATACCTGTGTGTGTATGTGTGTGTGTGAAAGTATGTGTGTGTGTGTCAGTGAGTCTGTGGAGACGATAACTGACGTTCGAGTGGACCGATTCGAACAAAATTTGGTACAAAAATCACAATCCGTAAACACTGGAAGGCTATTGTTTTTATACGCAATCGAATGTTCAGAACCCCCATAAATTTTCGAGTGAAATTTAAAAAAATCAAAACCACTAATAAAGTTACGCAAATAGACATTTCTTATGTAATTTTTCATTAGAAAACGATTGACATAAATTTTAGAACGCTAGCATGAACCATTCTCGAGATATTACACATTTTCCAAAAAAATTATCAAAAAGTCATATAAAATTAAAAAAAAATATTTCCTATTGTGAAACATGTTCACTTTTCATATATAATACCATACGATAAATTGGGTGACATCATTCTCGTAGATCTAGCTGGTTCCATTCATGAAAAAAGATACTTTGAGTAATACTTTTGTATTTGAACGCCAATAGTCATTTATTTGCTGTAAGAATAACTTATTTCTTCGTCCATAACGCTTGGTGAGATTTTGTCGACAAATTTGGCGGAATGTCGCCAACTTGGCGACTTTTTAAATGTTGCTAAATTAACGAAAAACTCGCCAAATGGATAAAAATGACGCTAAATTAATGACGACTCATTGATGATGACGACATGAAAAATGACGACTCTGACAAAAATTCAATATCTTGGAAAAAATATAAATAACTACTATAAAAGTAATCTATTTTTTTTACTGTAAAAGTAGTAAATTCATAGCATTATATAAGGAAAGTCATGTGCTGCCCACATCAGTTTTTCTTTTAAATTACGACGTAGCTTATCAGTTATTCTACGTTTTATGCACATCTGGAGCAAAAAATGTTCTTCGATATCGGTGCTTCCATCGAGTTTCTGCCTCGTACCGTAGAAATCTATAGGATACATAAATAGGAAAATGGATACATGTAAAGAAATAATAGAGTAACACTGTGAAATAAATCATTTTTCAATTTAAATTTTAATTTGGCTTGAAATAGCTTGCAAAGCGAGATCTTCGAGCGCCAGCGAGTAGGAGACGAAGTCTTCCGGCTCGCGAAGAGAGTTACGGAGGTTGAAGCGTAGCGAGCAAGAGGCAGAATGCTTTAGTGTACATGAATAATTATTTACCAAAGCAAATTTTCGAATACGATGTTTATTCATATTTTTCGTACTGCAAAGAAAAATATACCTTAAGGGGACGGTAGAAGTTGAATTTTTTTTAAATTTATTTATTTACTTAGAAACGTGAAAATTGGTATAAATATTCCTCTTAACATTACTATATACAATACCATTAATTTTTTTTCAATTTTGTTATAATTTTGATGCATGAAATTGTCAAATTTCATGCATCTTAAACAAAATTTAAAAAAGGTTTTACATTTTAAAAATGTAAAACCTTTGAAAATTCCGTTTCGAAAAAAATGCATTCAACCTTTTGCTTACAGGTGGGGCAGCGTCCATCCCAAACGAAGAACCTCCCAAAAAGACAGGTATTTGACATACCCTATATCAAACTGTTCGATCCCCCTTTGCAGGCATTGGCGTCCAAGGAAATCGCTGACAGAAACATTGCACCTGAACATCCACCGTCCCCTTAGGCATAAATTAAAGACAATCTTTCTAGAAGCCGCGTTTTTCTAATCACGTAAAAATTAGCATGCAGATGCTACTAAGGCACATTTGGCGTCTGTAATAAGAGAATTAGTTGGTTTCTAAAATGATAAAATTTTAGGATATTTAAGTGATTTGCTGATATTCACAACAACAACACTTTAAATAAAAAAAATAAATTTTAACTCAGTTGTAACCAAAATATGAGAAGAGTTTTCAAAACCAGCATGCAAAATTCCAAATCATTTATTTCCAAACAAACCGAGCTAGCCTTTACATAAAAGTTTTCCAAGATTTGTCCGGAGCTGAGAGGTTGTGGCTAGTTTTACTATAAACAGAAAATGAAAATAAAAATCACATTTCTCATACATATTTAACAGAGACAAGCTAAAGCTACAACTTCTAAAGCAAGTACAAATTAACATTTTGTTTTATCATAACAAGATATTGATAATTTTGAAATGAATAGCATAGTAGAACGCGATATAACATAATTTTCAGACAGAAAGTCAATCAAATACTAGCACGAAGCTAAATATAGGTGACATATAAAAAAAAATCATTATTAAACAGCAAAATAAAAATGTCACTATATGATGGAGAATATTTTCTTCTAAAATTAATTTTTGAAGCAAATATTTCAGTTTTTAAAAGGCACATACTCATAATTCATTAACTAAACCTGCATTTAAAATATGCAAAATCTCACTTATTTCAGAGTTTATATTTCTAAGAAACGTATGTTTTCATACATATATTTTATAACAGGATTATATTGAAAATCCATTAAGACACTCACATCAAGTGGATGAGTTCTTCAAAAATTCTTAACAGTTCTTATACATATATTACTTTCCTTATATACATAATGTATAAGGAAAGTATTGTGACGGGGTCGAAAATTCGAATTCAAGTTTTCGACGGGAGAGCACGTTTCAAGTAACCCTGATCACGAATCAAACACTTTTGAGGTGATGTCTGTGTGTGTGTCTGTGTCAGTGAGTCTGTGGAGACGATATCTCAAGAACGAATGGAGCGATTGGAATGAAATTTGGTATAAAAATCACAATCTATGAATACTGGAAGCTTATTGTTTTAAAACATAATCAAATGCTCAAAACTCTGCTAAATTTTCGAGTGTAATTTTGACAAAATCATCAAAAAATCAAAACCTTTACTAAAGTTACGCAAATAGATGTTTTTTATGCAATTTTTCCTTAGAAAACGATTGACAAACTTTAGAACGCCGTTCTCAAGATATTGCACATTTTTCAAATAAATTTATCAAAATATTCCATAAATTAAAAAAAATATTAACTATTGAGAAACATGTTTACTTTTCATATGTAATATCATGCGACAAATTGGGTGACATCATTCTCGTGGATCTAACTCGTTCCATTCACGAAAAAAGATAATTTGAGTAATACTTTTGTATTTGAACGCCAATAGTCATTTATCTGCTGTAAGAATAACTTATTTCTCCATCCATAATGCTTGGCGAGATTTTGGCGACAAATTTAGTGGAATGTCGCCAACTTGGGGACTTTTTTTAAATGTTGTCAAATTAACAAAAATCTCACCAAATGAATAAAAATGACGCTAAATCAATGAAAATGACAACTAATTGAAGAAAATTCAATATCTTGAAAAGAATATAAGTATCTACAGTAAGAATAACATTTTTTCTAACTATAAAAGTAGTAAATTCATTTCATTATATAAGGAAAGTCATGTGTTGTCCACATCAGATTTTTCTATAACAGGATTATATTGAAAATATGTTATGACACTCATATCAAGTGATTGGGTTCTTCAAAAATGCATTATATAACGTTTATCTTAAAATAACGTTTCAAAGTGCAATTCCTAGACAACTTTGAAAATCAAGAAAAATCATAAAATTCTATTTATGAAAGCAATAGTAGAATTTGGGTCAAGTTGAATTCATCCAGTTGAAGAGACATTAGTATCATCATATCTCTTCAAACTGGATGCTTGGGTCAAGCTCCTAGAACACAAGTTGCAGGTGAACGTTTTCTACTCTGTGTGAGTACGCAGGTGATTAACAAGGTCCTGCTTGTGAGCAGTAGTAGAATTTAGATCAAGTTAAAGTCATCCACTTAAAGAGACGTGGAATTTCTTATGTTTCTTGGGAAAAGCTCCTAGGGAACAAGTTGCAAGTGAACAGTTTCTGTGCTGTGTAGATACACAGGTGATAAACAAGGTCCTGTTTGTTAACAATTGCAGATTTAGATCTAGTCACTCATTTGATGAGACGTGAATGTTCTCTTGGTTCTTCAATCTGGATGCTTGGGAAATGTTCCTAGAACACAAGCTGCAAATTAACAATTTCTGCGCAAATTAACAATTTCTGTGAATACACAGGTGATAAGCAAGGTCATCTGTGTTAGCAATCGTAGAATTTAGATCAAATTAAAGTCATCCAGTTGAAGAGACATGGTTTTTCACATGTTTCTTCAAAGTCGATGCTTGGGAAAAGCTCCTAGAGCACAAATTGCAAGTGAACGATTTCTGCGCTGTGTGAATACGCATGTGATTAACAAGGACATGCCTTTGAGCAAATCTCTTACAGCAGCAATGACATTTGAAAGGCTGAAGAACAGTGTGAAGTCTGATATGCCTCTTCATGTTTGAAATATCTGATGTGGAGTATGAACAGGATTGACACCTAATAAGTTTCTGGCCATTATTGTTCAAGCACACTCTGTAATCAGGCGAGGATACAGAAGCAGCAGTGCTACTTGAACAGCAAGTAAAATCAAAGCCACTGCCTAAAGGGAAGAAAAATTGAAAACGCTTAATTTCAAAAGCAAACAAATAATATCTGGAGTGTGTGACTCCACTCGACTTTCTCATACATTCATATTTCATACATTATCTACGTCAAAATCTTATCAGAATAAAACAACCAAGTATAATTCACCATCAATATAGGTATAAGAACAAAAAATCTTCAAATTGTTACAAGAATGTGATCAGGGTGTTTTTTCCAGTTATTCGTAACAGGTTTGAATGCTTTTGTTTAATACATCATTTACTTTTGGTGAACGTTAAACAAAACCATTTAAACTATCTCGGGCAAGGCCAAGAATTTTTACTATCTAAGAAAATTAAAATGGAGATATAACGTGAAATAAAAACAAACTAAAAACCCTTCAGATAATTAAAAAAACTTTTCCAATTTTATGATAATAATGATACACTTTAGAGAAAAATTTATATAAATTTTAAAGGAATATAACAGAAAGCTGCAATTGTTAATCATTAATAATAAATATTACAATTGTTATTTAATTGTCAAAGATTAAAAGATACAATAGCTAAATGTAATTGCTCATTACAATTACAATTAAGTAAATGTCAATTGTTCTTTAGTTACGATGAATCGTTTGAAATCGTGGATGTATTTATTCTCAAGATGTAATAATAAGTCGGAATTTCTGGAACGCTTTATTTAAAGCAGCAATAAGCGTAAATGGGAACAATGTACAGTCGCGGAAAAAAAAAAAAAACGCCCCACCCTCTGTTAATCGAACATCGTTCATCGTAAAGAAAATTGAATGATACTATTCGATTAGGAATAACAACCTCTACAAATTAATGTGCATAAAATTTGCATAAGGGGTCGTCTTCATATCTAAACGCGCACAAACTTTGAAAATTTCAATGGCAACACCCAAGTTTGACAACATAATTCGAATCTAGAGCAAAATTCAACCTGTGATACCAAATTTCAAGTCATTTGGGTGAAGCGTTTCTGAGTTGTGAGTATGTACAGTTTTGAGCTCCTAATGTTAAATTAGTTTCCAAGACTTCCATTCCTATCTTCTGTAATAATTATCTGCTCACGCTGATTATTTGTATAACGTTACTACTAAACAGCCCAAACACATTTACGTGATTTTTACTTTTGTGGAAATAATTTTTTGCATGAAATATTAATTATGAAACCAATAATCGAAAAAATATGAATACAAACCTGGACACGTTTTGATAAAAATCGATTCACAAAGATTTTTTATATGTTTATGTAAAATTCCAGGTGTTTCCTCCCTCTAGTTCTTTCGAGATGCTTAAATATTCAGCATCACGATGATTTTAGGGGTCGTATATTAGTTTAAAAAAATTACTAATTTGAAAAAGTTATATTAATTGTAAGTTAATCTCTATTTAAGAAAACGGGCATTTATTTTTACCTAGTTATAATAAAAACTTTGTATAAACAGTGTTGTATAGATGCAACTTAATTCTGCTACTGTATTAAAGGGTGAAAACTTGTATTGTTATAATGGGATCTACTTATGTTACTGTCGATTTATAGTTCCGGAGCTACTGCGAGTTGAAATTACCCACAAAATGTGATAATAATCGTGATTTACCCCTAATAATCGTGCCCTATTTGAGGCTCACATAATCCTACCCATTACAGGCCCACTGACTTAGTAACACACACACACACACACAAGACAACACCACACACAGCTATGAAAATGCTCACCCTCTCATGCAGGAATCGAACATGCGACCCTTTGGCTGTGAGATAAGCCCTAATGCTGAATGTCAAGAGGATAGTTCAATAATTTACAACAGTGCTGTGGTCAATCAACGAAACATCGTCCAATTGCGTTTTTCAATATGGAGCTGGTCCCCGAAAATTGCACATTCCGGAATATTGAATATCTTCGGAAATATAGAAAGAAAACATCGTGAAAATTTGAATTTGAACTAATTTGGGGGTCTTGAATTTGTGGGTGATGTCAAAATTGGGTGTTGCCATTGGAAATTTCAAAGTTTGTGCGCGTTTAGATATGAAGACGACCCCTTATGCAAATTTTAAGCGCGCATTAATTTGTAGAGGATGTTATTCCTAATCGAATGGTATCATTCAAATTTCTCTACGATGAACGATGCTCAATTAACAGAGGGTGGGACGTTTTTTTTTCCGCGGCTGTACATACTCTCCAGTTAAGGGTGAACGTCTGTAAATCTTCTGCTCTATCCGCGCTTTATTAACTTTCGTGGCACATATTTTTCGCCGAAATTCTGCTCAAACAGTTGCGAAATATTTTCTTATAGATAAAATGCAATGCTTAGATTATATTTAAACTAAATTTAATACCCAATAAAACACAGAATATATGTTTTATTTTAAATCAAAATATTTTTGGTGCTGCCATCTGTTGTCATAATTTAATTCATACCGCCTATTTTTAGTTTTTAATGAACATTTTTAAATGTCTATTCTTTCTAATACGCTATTGAATACAACAGCAGATCATATATAACAATGCCAAAATCACGGAAACGTAATTGAACTTGGACTTGAAGACATAGGAACTTGAAGACAAAGCTGCAGTCCTCAGTGATGTACATTCAGATCCCCTTATCAAATTTATAGAATGAAAAATTACCTTTCCGTGATTGTGGCATTATTATATATGATCTTTTGTTGCGTTTAATACTGTATTAAAAGGAATAGATATTTAAAAATGTTCATTAAAAAATAAAAATAATTGTCGTAATTTAATTTATACCAACAGATGGCAGCACCAAAAATATTTTGGATTGAAATAAAAAATATATTCTATGTTTTTTTTTTTGTATTAAATTTAGTTTTAATATAATCTGAGCATTGCATTTTATCTTTCAGAAAATATTTCGCAACTGTTTAAGCAGAATTTCGGCGAAATATGTGTGCCGCGAAAGTTAACAAAGCGCGGATAGGGCAGAAAATTTACTGACGCTCCTGGTGGGGTAGAATATCAGTCATGTAACATGCGCAGGCTTTGAAATAGCACAGGCAGACGATAACTGGCTGAACAGTTTGGAATCTAAATGGTGGTTGCGTCAGCCTGTATATACAGGAACCCTACTGTATCCGACTCATGATACTCTATGAGGATGTTTATAAAAAGATGTGACACGTTCAGTATTTCTTACCTCTGCTGTCCTGGTGAAGTTGATTGCCACAGCAACGCACAGATTCACGTGGGTTACTTGAACATGCAGCGCAGAAATGACGTCCGCCTGAAAAGAAAAAAAATTGAAAATACATATTAAGGGTAAGAAATGAAAAATTATAAACTACAATAAAATATTCATAATAGAGAAAAAATTCTAGAATCTTAATGTATCAAATGAAATCAATTAAATATAATACTTTAAGCCCTAGTAGCATTTAATATTGATCCAATTGGAAATATTTCCAATGTAATCTCAATATTGGGAATACATTGGCCTCCAATATTAGCTAATCGATTCCTTACAATATTAAAGAAATATTAGCATTACATTGGAAATATTGATGTAATATTGTCCCAATATTTTTCCGTCAAAATATCCACTTTTTCATATGGGTCCAATATTCGAGCCGATAAAAAGCCAAAATTGGGCCAATATAGGATTTTAAAACATAAATTAAATAATATAAAATGTATTAAAAGTTAAATATAGAAAATTATAATTAAAATAAATTAAATTATAAACAGTTAAACATTTCGAAAATTAGAATAACTAGTTTTATAATTCAAATATAATTTAATGTAGTTATTTCTAAATATATTAAAACTAATTAAAATTGTATCTAATTTCTTAATATCAAATTAAAGAAAGATCGGATATAACGAACACATTATGCTACATATCTTTGATACCAATCTCCGGTTTAACGATAAACATTCACATATTTTTTTATTGCGATAAATTTTAAATTCATTTGTAAAGAAAATTTTTCAAAATGTCAAACCATTATTTAGGAAAATAATAAGAAAATACTTATTAAATATTTTAGAAATATAGTCATTCAGTAAATATGAAGGACAAATGCTTTTATCACAACAATGTCGACAATTCATTAAAAAAAAAATCACGTAACGGGAAAGAACATATTTTTGTTCAAAACAAGACATTACTTACTCACTCACTTGCGTTTAAACAAAACAGCAAAACTCAACATCAAATAAACACCTGAAAGTATGTCCACTTAATGTAAAGTAAATAGTTTTTAGTAAATAGTTTCCAGTGTTCAGGTTACATTTAGTTTAGTTTCGTTAATGAATTATAAATGAATAAAAAATGAATTATCGCCAAAAATGACAATTCACAAAAGTCATTTAAATCGCCAAGTGAGAAAATTTTTCTTGCCCACAAAATATGCCATTCCAAATAGAAACTTTAGATTTTTAGTTCAGGTTAAATGAGTTTTCTTGTGTCTCTTCAAACTCGATATTCTGGAACGGTTTCTCTCGGGTATGAACAAGTAAGTGATCAACACAGTTATTTCTATAAGCGAAATTTCTTATTGCATAAGCGGCACTTGGAAAGGTTCTCTCCTATATGAACTGGCATGTGATCAATAAAGATGTTTTAATGTGAATATTCTTTATTGCAATGGTGGCATCTGAAAAGCTCTCTCCCGTGTGAATTCTGACATGCCTCTTTTTGTGGCCCACATTGAAAAAGTTCCCAGCCATTGTTGCTCAAACATTCTCGAAAATTAGGTGATAATACCTCAGCAGAAGTATTATTCAATGGACAGCTAGAAGCAAAATAATCATGTAAAGTAATAAATAAAAAATACTTAATGTAAAACAAATAATAAATATCATGTTATAACCAAATCACGCACCAAATAAAGTAATTATTCGAAATATAGTATATATTTTTTAATACCAACCAGAAACACATTCTGATTATCTGTACATCAAATAATAAATAAGACTAGACGTCTAACTTAAACAGAATTACAAATCAAAGAGTTTTTTTACAATCAGATGATGTTCTAATGCACTTATATTTCCATACAGGATTACATATCAATGAGCTTTTTGCAATCTGAGGACTTCTAATGCATTTATACAGTGAAATTTGTTTAAAAAGACCACCCTTGGGACCGTGAAAACTGGTCATTTTATGAAAATGGCAGTGGTTACTATATGAAAACGGTATGGTTACTTTGAGAAAAGTGGTCACTTTAGCCAGGTGGTTAATATACCAAGGTGGTCACTTTACCAGGTTTCACTGTATTTCCATATAGAATTACAGATCAAAGAGTTTTTTGCAATCAGAGAACGTTCTAATGCACTTATATTCCCATACAGGATCACAGATTAATGAGTTTTTTTACAATCAGAGGACATTCTAATGCACTTATATTTCCATATAGGATTATAGACCAAAGAGTTTTTGCGATCAGAAGACGTTCTAATGCATTTATAGTTTCCAATTATTTAGATTCGGAACCCATGGATGAATCAGATTTTAATTCATAAAAGTCGAGCACAATGCTTTTAAGATGAAGTTATTACCCATTAATTAGGATATTTTATTTGATCAATAACTTTTTCAGTTATGAAATAACACGTGAGGCACAGCTGCAGAATAATCGTAATTGCTTCCTAAAAGACAGCTTCACAAAATTGCGCATTTAGCAATGTTGGATATATACGTCAAAAAGCGTAACAATCTGATGTGAACAGCACATGAATTTCCCTGCAAACTCAAATTAATTTTCTCTTTATTTCATTAATATTTCATTAAATTGAGTTTCATTGCATTAAATAACACGCATAATTAAGTGAAGTTACACTGAATTTACACTTTTAATCCAGCTTTCGTTTTCATTTGGTAACTGGATTTATTCTCAAAACCACCGAAGCAAAAGTATAAAAAAATTATATGTATCTCGAGAACGGCTAGTTCTATAGTAATGGAGTTGATCTTATTCTTTTCATCGTCAAAAGTCACATATAAAACAAGCATTTAATTAATGCATTTCAGCATACATAATCTTTCATTTTAGATTTTGACAATTTTTGCGAGCCATTTTGCAAAAAAAAAAAAAAAAAGTTATTTTTTTCCGCCTCGTACCAAAATCTAGTCAGCACTAGGGTAACCCAGAAGTAACTTATCTACCAAATTTTGTGAAATTTGGTCAATTAGTTTTTTCGGTTAAGAGTGGAGGCAGGCAATTTTTGCTGGTCATTTCGTAGAAAAACGCAGGTTCTTTTATCACGAATTGTTCCCAAATCGAATCAGCACCAGGATCATCCACAAAGGAATTACCTACCAAATTTTTATGGAATTCAGTCCATTGTTTTTTTCGTATTTCAGAGGTCCCGAAACGTGTACATCGGTCGAAAACTCGAGTTGCGATTTTTGGTATGATTCCAATACTTTCCCTAAACATTACCATGTATTGCAGGAAAAGTAAAAAATCTGATGTGGGCAGCACATGACTTTCCCTGCAGACTTATGGCCAGGTTCTCTTTATTTAAATTAAATGTATTTCACTTTTAATTCAATTTTCATTCTCAGTCGGTAACCGGACTTATTTTCAAAGGTGGCGTAGAGAAAATACGAAAAACTAAAATATCTCGAGAACGGCTAGTCCTAGTGTAATGGGGTTGATCTTATTCTTTTCGTCGTTAAAAATTACGTATTAAACGAGCATTTAATGGACATATTTGAGTATACCTAGTTCTTTAGTTTAGATTTTGACAGGTATTTTGAAAAAAAAGGCAGGTTATTTTTTTCCGAATCATACCAAAATCTAATCAGCACCAGGGTAAACCACAAGTGACTCATCTACTGAATTTTGTGAAATTCGGTCCATTAGTTTTTCCGTTAGAGTGGATACAAGCTTTTGCGGGCCATTTCGCTAAAAAAGCGGGTTCTTTTATCCCAAATCGTACCCAAAACCGATTATCAGCACCAGCCTCTCTCACAAGTGACTTACCTACCAAATTTTGTGAAATTCGGTCCATTAGTTTTATAGTTAGAGTGAATACAAAATCTGCACAGTCAGACAGACACACAGACACACACACAGAAGTCACGCTAAAAATGGTTTTTTCGCATTCTAGAGGTCTTGAAACGTGTAGATCCGTCGAAAACTCGAGTTGCGATTTTAGTCATGATTCCAATACTTTCCCTATACATTACCATGTATTGCAGGGAAAGTAAAAAGAATCATCGATTTTAACTTTCTCATATGTAGTATTACGAAAGCATTGTTTTCCCGAAAATTTTCGATCTCGAGATTTTGATGGCACTATATGTTTTAAGACATTCATAACACGTTTTGACTATTATTGCAGTGATGTCCGTCTGTCTGATGTCAGTTTCAGTTTCTTGTGTAAACGATAGCAGCCACAAATATTATGGATTTTCAGGAAAATTTATATCCGGGCTTGTCATCAAGAAATCTAGAACTAGATAGAATTTCTTTTTAATTTGAGCAAAAACTTTGAATTTGATATATTGACAAAATTTGACATAATCACGCATAAAAGGGTTTATTTATGATCACGGGACTTCATAGTTTCAATCATTGTTGTGGAAAATAGTCGCGGTACAATTTTATTTGTTCATGACGTCATTAGCCCCTCCTTTGTGGGGCAAGTTGTCCCTCTTGAGGGATGTATTGTAAAGTATAGTTTCAATCGAATGATTTTTCAAGTCTTTTAAAGTGAATAGTAACACGCTATAGTTGTAATCATTTGCACCCACGACACCAAATTTTCAAAAATTTTCTTGTAAAATAAAAACAAAATAAAATAAAATATAAATAAAATTAAAAAAACTGTTAAATATGGATTCTGGAATGAGGAAATCGAGTTAAGCCACACCCAGTTAATTTTCCTCGAATATCGAAACAATATTGAAACGTAATGATTATTTAAAATTTCCTGCGAAATTTTAAGTTATAATTAAGTTATAGTTAAGTTATATTTTAAGTTATAGTTAAATTATATTATAATTAAGTTGTAGTTAAGTTATATTTAACTTAATTAAAAAAGCAGTTATAGTTAAGTTATATTTAACTTAATTAAAAAAAAGTTATAGTTAAGTTATATTTTAATTAAGTTATTGTTAAATTACATTTTAAATTATAGTTAAATTATATTATAATTACGTTATAGTTAACTTATATTTAACCTAATTAAAATATACGTTATATGTAAGTTATAGTTAAGTTATATTTTAAGTTATAGTTAATTTGTAGTTAAGTTATATTTTTCCTAACTAAATTTCCTCCGATTTTTCAAATTTTTTTCTTGTAAAATTGGAAAAAAAAAATGAATTCTTGTATGAGAAAGTCGAGTTGGACCACACTCTAGTTAAACCCATTAGTAATTGTGCTGCATGCAAATTTAACACATTGTTAACACTCACAACGCTAAATGGTGAGGATCTCTTTTTTTCATGGATTAAGAAAATTTTACAGATTACATCGTATGGGGAGAAGAACAAATATTACAGCTATATGAAGTACTTATAAAACTAACTTACTTTTACTTCAGAAATCTGGACTCTCGCAGGATATGATGAAAAGCCTTTGTTTCTTTGAACAAAAGAATTATGCGCGGTATAATCGGTGGAAATTCGGAAAATGAGATTTGGAGGAGAAGATACAATTATGAACTGTGCAAATTATACATAGACTCTTACATAATTAAATACACTAAAATCAACAGAATGCAATGGGAAGGACATTTACTAAGAATTGGTAACAACAGAATCACAAAGAACAATTTTATGTTCCAACCAACCGGGAAAAGACCTAGAGGACAACCAAATTTGAGATGGGGCGATTGTGTGAACAAGAACTTTAAGGTGTTAAAGATTAAAATTATGGAAGCAATATCCAAGGAGGTCAGCCTCTTCTTTTTCGATCCAAATTTTCTGACCTACCTGAAGGCGTCTGGTATTTGTTTGGACGACGAGGAAGTGCCATCCAATTTAGGCCGGGACCCATTGGGGGCGGTACTCACAGGGATGATACTCTCTATCCCCTATCACCACCCTCTCGGAAGGACTTACGGATCCACATATTTAACGTGCCCGCACTCCATATGAACACGGAGACAGTTTGAACAGAGCCGGGAATCGATCTTGGACTGGCTTGAATGCATTGTAGCTAACGCTCATAAGGCAGTACTCTTCTTCTTCGTCCCAAACCGTCAGACCTACCCGAAAGTGTAAGGTATTTGTTTGAACGGCTGGGAACTGCAACCCAATTTAGACCGGAGCCCAGTTTGGGCTGCATCGACTGGGACCGTACCCTCGTTCCCCTACCACCAACCTCTTGGAAGGACTTACGGACCCACATATTTAACTTGCCTGTACCCCGCATGAACAGACAGTTTGGCCGGAACCAGGGATCGAACTCGGGTCTTCCGAGTGCAATCCCTGCGCTTTTCTAACCCTTAAGGGGGACAGATTGGAAAAAACTGAGGAAAGTCCAGGCCCAGAGTGCTATCAAGATATTAATGATAAGACAGAAAATTTATTATATACACTACACCATAATGGCATTTAGTTTAGAATTTATGAAAAATTATAGTGAGTTAAGAAGAAAGATAAATTTATAGGACTATTTAAAATTAAAATTCCGTTCCTCAAAAGTAACAATTTCAAAAAATCGTTAAGATCACGGAGTAGTAATGTGGGCAGCAGAATTGGGAACAGAAATTACATGCCTGGACACAAGTTGGAAACAAATGCCATCAAAAAGAAAAAAATAATTAAACTGACGTAAGTGAAATAATAAAAAATTATCATCAGGTATTCATATAAAACTAAAATCATGTATAACTCAACATTTAATGTCATCACAGATTAAGTACAATCACTGCATGCCATATATTAGCAAGTACATTTTAATATATTTAAAGATTACATATTACTGAATCGAAACATAAGAACCTGCTTACATAGAGCATAAGAGTTTAGATTTATAAATCAGTAACAATTTATTCATTTAACATCAATTTTATTCTGCAAACTTTTGCATTCCGTTTTTTAACAATTTTTAAACAATCATTTAAGAAAGGAAAAACATTTTATAAAATGTGAAATATCTGCAATATTATATTATTAAACTGAAATATCTTAACAATAATAACGAAGATACAAGAAACAACATTATATAAACAACAAGCTTAACAAATAATGATATAGACAAACAACAAAGATTTATTTTAACAGGATTGTTCTGAGGAAATCTTGTCACATATTGTGGCTATTTATCATTGATTTATCTCAAAACACTATTTTTAAGTTTCGAAAGACCTACATATAAACTAATATCCTCTAGAAATAGAAAAACCTTAAAATTCCGTTCAGATAAGGATTCTTGGATTTTATGTGCAGTTACAGAGAAGTAAGTTTTCATGTGTGTCTTCAAGGAAGATGTCTGAAAAAATTCTTTGGACACAAGTTGCAAGTGAACGGTTTCTCTTCAGTTTGAGTACGGATATGATAGACGAGGTGATGTTTTTGTCTAAACATTTTATTTCAGTGGGGAACATTAATAAGTTTTTATTCGTGTGAACTTTAATATGATTGACAAGGTGATATTTCTATCTCATCATTTTACTGCAGAATGAACATTTGAAGGGCCTTTCTATGGTATGAATTCTGATAGAATCAACAACTTGATGTTTCTACGATCACGTTAAACATGTGGGTCCGTAAGTCCTTCAGAGAGGTTGGTGGTAGGGGAAGGAGGGTACGGTCCCTGTGAATGCCTCCCCCACTGGGTTCCGATCTAAATTGGGTGGCACTTCCCGATCGTTCAAACAGTTACCTTAAACCTTTCTGGTAGGTCAGACGGTCTGGGTCTCAACAACTTGATATTTCTGTTTAAAACTTGTATTGCAGTAGGTACATTTGTAGGTCCTTTTTCCATACGAACACTAATATGCCGCTTCATATTATGCTTGCATGATGTAGATGAAGAACACATATCAAACTTAAATGATATTCAAACACTCTGTTTTCCTTAGAAAATATGTATTTATGGCAATAATCCAGATGCAAGTTAAACATGAATAATCATATGTGTCTTTAAAGCAGATGACTGAGAAAAGCTTTTTAAACACACGTTGTGAGTGAACGCTTTCTCCCCTGTGTGAACACGGATATGATAGACGAGGTGATGCTTCTGTCTAAAACTATGCACTGTGAACATTGAAAGGGCTTTTATCCTGTGTGAACTCTGATATGACTTTTCATATTATGTTCCTATGTTGTGAAATATGGACAAGTGTCACACCTAAATAATGTCCCGCCGTCGTTGTTTCTAAAACAGGTGTAGTCAGACCACAATCCAGATGTAATGTCAGTTAAACTGCTGGTCAAATTGAAAACACCGCCTGAAAGAATAAAAAAAAAATAATATATTTAATGCAGAAAATATAATATACTGTTTGGCAATACAAAATTTGTATCACTAAAATATCCAAAGGTGACATGGTTTAAACGAATTTCCATGTGGTTGTACTTAGTTGAATTGTAACAAATCGAAAGCGAATTGTAGCATATTATTTTTTACAAAATTTTAAACTACTTAATTCTATTAGTCTGAATTTTATTGAATTTTCAATGTTAACTATCTATATTATGTCTTAAAAAAACAGCTTAAATAGGATACAATTGGCAGTTAGACATTGAAAAAATGTAGATCATAATTTCGTAAAAAAAAAATGCTACGTGCAAGTTAATATTTTAAAAGATTCATTTTTCCACGTCTTTCCAAATAAAAAGAAAAAATAAATAGAAAAATGTTTATTAAAGAATTGATTGGTCATCACACTAGTTATCACACTGTCTACTACAAAGAAAAAACATTTCAAAAGATATGTTTGTCACTACATCATAGCTGACATATCATTGGTCAAAACTGAATTAAAGTATATACATTTCCCTAAACGTGCATTGCCACCTGATGAAAGTTTTTACCTCAAAATTACTCAACATTTTTTCTACGGTTGATATTAATCAACTAGTGCAGAAAATTCAATAAGTTTAATCAGATCTTCTACATCTGTCTCAATGACTGTAGTGGAATAAAATTGTACAAATAAACTTAGTTTATTCCTTTGAGCTAAAAAGAATACAAGTTGTACATTGTCAATCGAAAAATTTGAACACAAAATATCAAATGCCTCTAATTTTCTATGATTGACTCAAGTAGACCGTGTTTGTTGCCATAAATACTAAATTATAGTTGTGGGGATAGGTGAGGAATAAATTCAATAAAACTCATCCGGGAATTTTTTTTTTGGGGGGGGGGGGGGCGGTAGAATAGTGATTTAGGGAATAGAACTGGGAAATAACATGACTAGACACAAGTTAGAATCAAATACCATGTAAAACAGAAAAGAATCAAATTAGCGTAGAGTAAATAATAAAAATGTTCTCATTTTATATTTAAATAGTACTGAATTTTTCATAACACGAATTTTAATATCCTCAAAAAAGAACACAAGTACATTTTTTCCGTATCACATACAAGTAAGTACTTTACATCTTTCTAAAGAATACATATTATTGAATCAAAACACAAAAATTTGCTTACGTAAAGCATCAAAGTTTTAATTAGAAATCGGTAATTATTTAACATCAATTTTATTCTGCAAGCTTTTGCATTCCTTTATAAAGCAATAATTTAAGAAAGAAAATCATTTTGATATTAACTTCAATCAAAACACAAAACGGTAAAATATATGAAATATTATATTATTAAACTGAAATATCTAACTTACATTATCTTTAATAGTCAAAGATACAAGAAACAATAGTAGCTAAATAGTAAACAATGATTAAATAGTAAACAAAACATAGTAAACAATGAGGAAAACTACAGTAAACAAACAGCAAACAATCGTTTTAACAGGATTGTTCTGAAGAAACCTTGTTACATACTCCAAGGAAATAATTTAACATTTATCAAAACACACTATTTTTATGTTCAGAGAGAACTACATGTAAATTAAGATTCTCTAAGAGGACTGCCCTATAATTCCGTTCAGAAAAAGGATTCTTGGATTTTATGTGAGGTTAAGCATGAATCTTCATATGTGTCTTCAAAGCAGATGATTGAGTAAAGCTCCTTAAACATAAATTACAAGTGAACGGTTTCTCTCCTGTATGGATACGGATATGATAGACTAGGTGATGCTTCTGTTTAAACCTTCTAAGGCAATAGGAGCACTGAAAGGGTTTTTCTTCCAAATGAAATTTGATATGATTGGTGAGGTCATATTTCTGTCTCATCAATATGCTGCAGTATGGACATTTGAAGGTCTCTTCTTTGGTATGAACTCTGATATGATCAACAAGTTCATGTTTTTGCGAAAATCTTTTACTACAGTAGTCACATTTGTAGGGTTTTTCTTCCGTGTGAACACTGATATGCCTCTTCATATTGTGTTCATATGTTGTGAAGTAAGGGCATGTATCACACTTAAATGAAAATCCGCCATCTTTGTTTCTGAAGAATATGTATTCAGGAGATAATCCAGATACAATATTGCGATCTGATCTACAGATCGAGTTGAAACCACCACCTAAAACAGGAAAACATAACATATTTATCGTAGAAGACAAACGTTTTGGCAGTAGAATATAGAGATCACTATATTAAACGGAAAATGCAATAAGAAATGTAAATAAAATGGTATTGTTATAATTTGTTTTTCTTGTGGTTGTACTTAATTAAATTGCAACAAACCAAAAATGAAATTTTAAAGTACCATATTTTTTCTAAAATTTTGATGAACGTAATTTTAAATCTCTAATTTTTTTTTTAATTTTCATTTATTGAATCTCCTGAAACCGGAAATGGTAATGCTTATTAAACACTCCTATACTCTCCCACCCTGAAATTCGATGTTGAATCAGTCACAAACTGGAATCTATCTATGCTACTGGAGCCGATTCTAAGAAATAGCTGTTTCAAGAAAACGAAACCTTCTGAACTGAAATATGGAAAAGAACCAGAAATGGAAATCCTTTGTAAATCCCAATCCCCCTCTGTAATTTGATGTTGAATATATACTGGCCATCATGATACAAAATTGAGATCACTACCAAACACACAATGTCATCAATGTTATAGTGTCATCGCCATATGGATTTCGTGGAGCTGAAATAAACTGAATTGTAATAAGTCAAAAATAAATGGTGGTCACAAACCATTTTTTTTTTTTTTTTCAAAATCTTAATCCACATAATTTTAAGATTCTAAATTTTACTGAATTTGGATTATATTTACTGAGTTTTGAAATATAGATTTAAAATTTTATTAATCTCCTATAATATATTTAAAAACAACCCAAACATTATATAATTTTACATTTAGACTTTTAAACATATATAAACATTTTAAAACATTTTGTAAAAGAAAGGCATGCTCCTATTAGCATTTTTCAAATTTCACATTTCTCAAATTTTGTTCCAAATAAAAAGAACAAATTACAAAAATTTCCGCCGCTGCATCTTTTGGGGGGACATCACACTACACACTTAAAAAAGAAAAAACAAATTTGAAAGATTAATTGGTGCCTCCGATAGAGCTGAAAATATATTTTGACAAAATTACATTGGAGCGAAATTCACTTGAAACTTACATTTCCATCTATCGGAAGTTTTTTCTTTTCGAAATTAGTCATTTTTTCTACATATGAGATGAAACAACTGGTGCTTCCCGCCCCTCTCCCACATTCTTAACTCTAAATGGTACGCCATGACAGGTAAAATGACCAGATGTAAACTTTCGCTTAGAGAATTCGCATTTAATGTTATCGCTTTTTCTCACTTGACTTCATGACTTTTTCTATTAAATGCATACAACCAATTTTTCAATATTTATTTTTCTTGTGTTCATATTATAAAAAAAAATCTGATGTGGGCAGCACATGACTGTCCTTATATAATGCAATGAATTTACTACTTTTACATTTAAAAAGATGTTATTCTTATAGTAGATACATATATTATTTCCAAGATATTGAATTTTCTTCAATTAGTTGTCATTTTGATTGATTTAGCGTCATTTTTATCCATTTGGCGAGATTTTTATTAATTCGGCAACAATTAAAAAAGTTGCCAAGTTGGCGACATTTCGTCAAATTTGTCGCCAAAATTTCGCCAAGCGTTATGGACGAAGAAATAAGTTATTCTTACAGCAGATAAATAACTATTGGCGTTCAAATAAAAAAGTATTACTCAAAGTATCTTTTTTCATGAATGGAACGAGCTAGATCCACGAAAATGATGTCACCCAATTTATCGCATGGTGTTACACATGAAAAGTGAACATGCTTCTCAATAGGAAATATTTTTCTTTATTTTATGACTTTTTGATAATTTTTTTGAAAAATGTGCAATATCTCGAGAACGGTTCATGTTAGCATTCTGAAATTTATGTCAATCTTTTTCTAATGAAAAAATACATAAGAAATGTCTATTTGCGTAACTTTATTAGCGGTTTTGATTTTTTGTCGAATTTTTCAAAATTTCATTCAAAAATTTAGGGGGGTTTCGGAACATTCGATTGCGTATAAAAACAATAAGCTTCCAGTGTTTACGGATTGTGATTTTTGTACCAAATTTCGTTCGAATCGGTCCCTTCGTTCGCCAGTTATCGTCTCCACAGACTCCCTGACACACACACACACACACAGACATACTTACACACACACACAGACATACTTTCACACACACACACACACATACTTTCACACACACACACATACTTTCACACACACATACTTTCACACACACACACACATACTTTCACACACACACATACATACTTTCACACACACACACACACATACTTTCACACACACACACACAGACATCACTTCAAAAATGTTTGATTCGTGATCAGGGATGCTTGAAACGTGCTCTCCCGTCGAAAACTCGAATTCGAATTTTCGACCCCATCACAATACTTTCCTTATACATTATGTATATAAGGAAAGTAATACATAGTCTACCGTTATCTACCACGACCTGTCATTTGACCGGAAGAAAAATTTATTGCTTTATAAGGTTATCAGGTCAGAATATGCGATGTACATGCACATTCTATATATTTTAATCAGTTTCCTGTACATTTCTGCAAGGACTGTTGCGTAGTAAGTTCAACTTAAAATAATTGTGTATTAAAATTTCAATAAAGTGCGTAAAATTTCCTGCAAAACGTAATATTATAAAGGGTAACGTGAAGACTGCATTTTCGTTGATAACTGACCATCGTATTATGAAACATATAAGAACATGCACAATAGAAGATGCAAATCGAGTTTTAGGAACCGAAGGAAGTCTTAAAGTTTGTTTAATATTTCCTTGCTAAAATCAATATTACCTGCGTTCAATCGGAAAAAAAATAGAGTTTTTATCTAAAAACCGGTCATTTGACCAATTACGGTACTAATAAGTATATATTGAGTGTCAGTGCGTTTAGTGTTAATTAGATGTTCTATTATCAGTCTCAATAGTTGTGATAGCACAGTCACATAAACTACAATAGTCAAATAAACTACACTCAAACAAAAATGAATAACAAAAAACAATTGATAATCAATTAACAGTTAACAACAATAAATAAATAATTAATTCGTAATAAATAAACAACAATCAAACAACTTTTAACGCTAAAATGAATGCATGTTGAGCGCCATCTATCGGATAATTAGAACACAACATATCAAAGGTTTCCTGTTTTCTGCGGTTGAGTGCTGTTCGAATGCAACAAAAACCATAGAAAATTAGAAGCGCAGTCTGAACTCAAGATTGTATCCTCGCTTTGCGACTAAATTCCACACGTTTCGAAGCTGATAATGATTGGGTGTAAATAATATAGAAAATCGTTATAAAGTTCTAAAAAATAGAAAGTAACCTGGAGCACTAGTAAGACAAAAAACAATTCATCCAGAGCACCCTGGTGGCATTTATTTAGTTTAAACGCTAAAAATATTCTAGTAAACTAAGAAAAATATATTGATAGAACTGTAAAATTTAAATGTTGATCGACAGACATAACAATTTGGAAAATAAAATTTAGATCGCCAAAAAAGAAATTTTAATCGCCAGCATGCAATGACGAATCCTAAACTGTAATTGAAGGAATTAGTTTTACGTGGTATTTGTTATTCTCTATCAGTTTGTTGCGGGAAAAATGATTTGAGAAAATTCGCAGCAATGAGGACAAAATTCACATGACTGGACACCTGTCAGAATTTTTATTAATTTTAATTCCTTTACAAAATTAATAAAAAAAAATATATACCATATTTATGTAGTACAAAATCCTGTATAACTCAACATTAATTGTCATCAATTAGAAACTCAGGCTAAGTAAAATTTGTGCATGTCATATACCAGTCAGTAATTTTTTTTTTTAAATATTTTTTTTTAAATTACATATTACTGAATCCAAACATAAGAACTTGCTTAAGTAAAGCATACGAGTTTTAGTTATAAATCGTTAACCATTTTTAATCATTTAACATCCATTTTATTCTGCAAACTTTTGCATTCCATTTTAAAAGAATCATTCTAGAAAGAAATAACGTTTTATGTTAATATGAATCGAAACATGAAAATATAAAATACGTTCAATATCATATTAATTTGAAATATGTTAAGATTAAATACAAGAAACGAAAACAGAAGACATCAATCATATTATCAATGATGAAACAATAGCAGGACAAACAACAACAGACTAAACAATGAGTAAAACAATACTAAGCACAAAAGAAGAAAACAGCAATCATAGTAAACAGTGGTAAAACAATAATAGGGCAAACAACCGCATAATAAGCAATGATTAAAACAATATTAGGCATAATAATAAGCATAATGAACGATCATGAAATAAATAATATACAAGCAAAAAATGTAATAAACAATGAAAACAATACTAGGCACGAAAACAGACATAATATACAAGGAAAAATCATAATTATGATGAAAACCATACGAGGCACAAAAACAATCATGAAAACAATAATATACGAATAAAAAACATAATAAACAAAGAGGAAAACAATAGTAGACAAACAAAAACATTATAAACAATGATGAAAACAATCATAATAAACAATCGCGAAAACAAAAGTATACGAACAAAAACATAATAAATAAAGAGGAAAACATAATAAACAATGATGAAAGCAATCATAATAAACAATCGCGAAAACAAAAGTATACGAACAAAAACATAATAAACAAAGAGGAAAACAATAGTAGACTTGCAAGAAAAGTTACATATGAGTTTTTAGATGCATCTCTAAGTGATGAAGCAGAGAAAAGCTTCTGGAACACCAGCTGCAAGTAAATGGTTTCTCTTCTGTGTGAACAAGGCAGATGCGATACTTGAAAAGTATTTCCCTCGTATGAACATGCATGTGCTCAACAAGCTTCCATATCTCTAAAAATCTCTTACAGAAATAATGGCATTGGAAAGGTCTTTCTCCCGTGTGAACGCTGAAATGTCTTTTCATGTGGTACATTACTGCTGTAGGCACAAGATGGCTTGAAGAATCTCCTGCCATGGCTGCTCAGGCACAGTAGGTAAATGAATAATGACACAGAAGCAGAACTGTTATTTGAAAAGCGGATAGCGTCAGAAATGGGGGTCTAAAAGGGTGAAAAAGAATATTTAATGCAAATATGTAGAGTATATGATAACATAACACCTTTTCATAAATTCAAATTACATACATTTTTAGGTCCATCCCGTATCAGTTTCAAATTGAAAACAATATGTATCTAAATCTAGTATTTCAACTTACGTAAGTAACATTTAAAACATACCTTTTTAAACTACATAAGATTTTAAAGCAATACTAGTTTGCAGTACTAAGTTGTCGTATCCACACACAAACATATTTCCAAAAACATCTGAATTATTTTCCGAATCAATTTTTACTTCGTTTATAATTTATTACTATAAACAATTAATATTTATTTAATATTTATTATTTAATTATTATTTAATATTTTATTTATTATTTAATATTTATTACTATATAATTTATTACTATTTGGAACTATTGAAAAGGTCTCGAAATTTAGAATTAAACTTCTCGATCGCAACTCCTCTTAAAACACTGACGTATCCCGCAATTCTATTTAGATCGTATCACGTCAACTACTCTCCAACTGAGCGATGACTCCTTTTAAGTATTCTTAGTAGAAATTTCTAAAAAAGGGGCTAGTATCTCCAAGAATGTTTGATATTGAGAAATAGTTCTCGTATATTTGAAAAAACGCCAAGTTGGCGATACATCGTCAAATCTGGTAATCCTACCCCGAAGAGCCGAAATATGGCAACCCTACTTTCTCGTAATAGGAATGGCTGCCTATAAAAGTATTTTTCCACTGCAGGGACTCAAACAATCGTGAAAGCATTTGACATGATCGTAACAATATAATATTTCTCATGATATGAAACTGTTTAATTAGAATTGTACACAATTTCTTAAACTGAATTAAAATACCGATACGCAATATGTTTAAAAAAGAAATTTTTATATACATTTAAAAAAGTGATGGCAAAACAGAACGGAATAGCAAAAAAGCTTGTCAAAAATTAAAAAAAAAATTCAAATCAAATTACTTAAGATTTTTTAGATTTGTAAAGGAAAATAGAAAAATCAAATGGTTACTGAAAACGTTGTATGCATAATATTTGCAAATATTTGTTTGTATCAAGTGTTTAAAGTTTAATGAGTACATCCACATTATTTATTAACCTAAACTGCATTTATAATAAGCAAAGTGTTATTTATTGCGCAAAACAGCACAGTAGATGTTGACATAATATAATTTTCAAACATTTTTTAATATAATTTCAGGCATATAATTAACATACTTAAATGCCACTAAAAATATGTAACACATATACAAAGTCATTTTTTTAAACATCAAAATAAAAATTTTACGTATAATAAAGAAACTTTTCCTTTAAAATTAATTTTTAAAGCAAATGTTTAAATCTTTAAAGAGTGCACGCACGTCATTTATTGACAAAAACTGCATTTATAAAAAGCAAAGTGTTAGTTATTTTAAACGCCCGAATTTTCTTAATGACAGGAAATTTTGTTAAAAAAGGATTAGAGAAGCGAAACAAATAGATGGCTGCATTGAGAGAGAAATGTTTATATGCTACTTAACTTAAACTAGCTACAGCTTTCAAATTACAATTCAACACTTATACTTATCATAAAAACAATATTGATAATTTTGATGAAACAGCGTAGTAAACCTTAACATAATATAATTTTCAGAATTTTTTAAATATAATTTCAGACATGTAATTAACATACTTAAACGACCCTCTAAAAATATGTGACACATATATAAAGTCATTTCTAAGCATCAAAATAAAAATTTTAAGTATGGTAAAGAAACTTTTTAAAATTAATTTTCAAAACAAATGTTTAAATTTTTAACGAATACACCCACACCATTTATTAACTAAAACTGTATTTTATAATAAGCAAAGTGTTATTTATTTCATACTTGATAACAATAAACGATATTTCTAAAAAAACATCAATTTTATACGCACATTTCATAACAGGACTGTACTGAAAAGCTGCTAGGACACGCCTGTCACGTGAATGAGTTCTTCAAGGATTCTCCACTTAAAGTTTATATCAAAATACGTTTTGAAATGCACGTTTCAGACAACTTTGAAAACCAAGGAAAGCCATAAAATTCCATTCAAAAAAGCAATCGAAGAATTTCAGATTAAGTTAAACGAGTTTTCTACTGTCTTTTCAAAATGAATGATTGGGTAAAGTCACTAGATCACGCTGCAAGTGAACGATTTTACCTCATATGAGTACGCAAGTGCTTAACCAGAGTAACCTTTTGAGCAAATCCTGTACTGCAATGGTGACATTTGTAAGGTTTCTCCCCTGTATGAGTACGGATGTGCTTAACAAGAGCAGTGCTTTGAGTGAATCCCTTACTGCAATGGTGACATTTGTAAGGCCTCTCCCCTGTATGAATACGAATGTGCTGAACAAGACAATTCTTTTGAGCAAATCTCTTACTGCAATGGTGACATTTGTAAGGTTTCTCCCCTGTATGAGTACTCATGTGCTTATCAAGAGCAGTCTTTTGAGGAAATCCCTTTCTGCAATGGCAACATTTGTAATGTTTCTCCCCTGTATGAGCACACATGTGCATATCAAGAGCAGTCTTTTGAGTAAATATCTTACTGCAATGGTGACATTTGTGAAGTTTCTCCCCTGTATGAACACGCATGTGCTTATCAAGAGCAGTCTTTTGAATATATATCATACTGCAATGGTGACATTTGTGAGGTTTCTCCCCTGTATGAACAAGCATGTGAAATGCAATGCCACGTTTTCTTGAAAACCTTTTATTGCAATGGTGGCATTGGAAGGGCTTTTCCCCCATGTGAACTTTTATATGTCTCTTCATAGAATAAACTATTACTGTGGAGTATACACAAAACTGACACTTGAAAATTCTCCGTCCATTGTTATCCAAGGTCACCCGGTAGTTTGGTGATGATACAGAAGCAGCAGTGTTATTTGAACAGCGGTTAGAATCAAAACCACAGTCTAAAAAAAATATATATACGTATATATATAAATATATTCAATGTAGAATAAACAATAAAAATTCACTTGCTCTAAAAACAGAATCGAAAACACAGTTTAAAGAGGAAAAAAATTAATACAAGACAAATAAAAAGTACCTTTAACATGTATAAATTGCGCCAAATAACGCGTCAATGAATAATCTTAAATACTAGAAAAATAAATTTAGTTTATCCCTTAAAATATATCAATATATATGTTTTGTAATAAGTAGTTTTTCGTTCCATTCCCCTTTTTCCGTATTCATAAAATTCATAAAAATAATTACATTGCAATATGGTGCTAGTAATGCTGCTAATTTGATTGTACTACGATGCTGGATTACTTTTAGAATAATCTCATGTGACAATTATGCATTTTTTTTTTCAAGTTCTATTTCTTATGTTTAAAATTAAACAAGTTCTGCTCGATAGTATATAGTAAGGCTCCTAGATATAGAGGCTGATGCAACCGCCATTTTGACTCCAACCAGCCCACTCACAGTTATCGTCTGCCTGTGCTATTCCATGGCATGTTACGTAGTTGATATTTGATACGAAATGCACCTGTAAAATTATGAGGTGCTTCTGCGTTCAAAAAATTGTGCAAATTATTTAAGAAAATACTCTAGAATGTTCTGCATTCTCGAGGAGAAATTAACACTCAAGATGGCCGCTGTTTCGCAAGACTTAATATACCCTGCCATTGAATGTAAAAACTATTAACCTCTATATTGAAAAAAACTATTTCTACATGAGATTTCAATTGCACAGTATTTAATTTAAATTTAAAGTCCAGTTAACCTCTATTTTAGAAACGAATGAATTAAGACGATAAATTATATGCAGTATAACTAATTAGAATAATGAATAATAATACAATGAAATCTCTCAACATCAAATAACCACCAAGCATACGAGTTTTATATGAGCCATATAAAGCACAATCTATTTTTAACAACCAGAAAAATAAACTTACTATTTATATTAAAAAGTACCAAGTGCCTTTATATAATGTTGATAACCTCGAACCTCCAATTAGGGTCACTGAATTAATGTCACAGTTTGACGATAAGAACCACATATTGAAACTGGAGATTAAAGGCGCTTCGCGCCTGGTGCTCTGTCTTGTACGACACTACTACGAAGATATAATGTTGATGGGTCACTGAATTAATGTCACAGTTTGACGATAAGAACCACATATTGAAACTAGAGATTAAAGGCGCTTCGCGCCTGGTGCTCTGTCTTGTACGACACTACGTATATAATGTTGCAATATAAAGTTTAAATATTCATTCCGAAATTTAATTAACTGTGATCTTTTCAACAACACATATTTACGGATATATAGCTATTTGAAAATGAGTCGCGTGAATTTTAGAACACTCCCAAGATATATCTACAATAGAAAGCGATCAAAACTTTTGAAAATGCTCACTGTAGACAAATTCTGAGTATGAGCTTCACCGTTGCAACCTGGACTTAATCTTTAGGAAAATTGATACCGTCTGTGTGGCATAACTGTTGTGGATATAGATGTTCACACCATCAAATTTTCTTGCTGGAATGGCAGGTATGGACTATCGTTGTTTTTCCTAAAGTTTCAGGAATAACAGCAGACATTCGTGTAAAAATAAATTCTGAGTTTTTGATGTTATAAACAATGTACTTTTTAAAATTTAGAAATATATTTATGAAGTACATTTAACAGAATGAAAAAATTAAATGTGAAAATTCCGCAACGAGTTTTGGAGATACAAAAAAAAATGATAAAAAAAATAAAACGATTATTAAGGATAAAAAAATAATACGATAAAAAATCAAAACGATTCTTGAGGATAAAAAAGAAATACGATAAAAAATAAAACGATTCATGGGGATAAAAAAAATAAATGCGATAAAAAAATAAAACGATCATTAAGGATAAAAAAATAATACGATAAAAAATCAAAACGATTCTTGAGGATAAAGAAGAAATACGATAAAAAATAAAACGATTCTTGGGGATAAAAAAAATAAATGCGATAAAAAAATAAAACGATTACTGGGGATAAAAAAATAATAGGATAAAATATCAAAACGATTCTTGAGGATAAAAAAGCATAAATACGATAAAAAAAAATCTGATGTGGGCAACACATGACTTTCCTTATATAATGTAATGAATTTACTACTTTTACAGTAAAAATTTAGGTTTTTCTCATAGTAGATACTAATATTCTTTCCAAGATATTGAATTTTTGACAATTAGTCATCATTTTCATTGATTTAGCATCATTTTTATCCATTTGGCCAGATTTTCATTAATTTAGCAACATTTCAAAAAGTCGCCAAGTTGGCGACATTTCGCCAAATTCGTCGCCAAAATCTCGCCAAGAATTATAGACGAAGAAATAAGTTATTCTTACAACAGACAAATGACTATTGGCGTTCAAATACAAACGTATTACTCAAAGTATCTTTTTTCATGAATGGAACGAGCTAGATCCACGAGAATGATGTCACCCAATTTATCGCATGGTATTACATATGAAAAGTGAACATGTTTCTCAATAGGAAATATTTTTTTTTATTTTATGACTTTTTGATAATTTTTTTAAAAAATGTGCAATATCTCGAGAACAGTTTATGCTAGCGTTCTAAAATTTATGCCAATCGTTTTCTAATGAAAAATTACATAAGAAATGTCTATTTGCGTAACTCTTTTAGTGGTTTTGAGTTTTTGACGATTTTTTTAAAATTTCATTCGAAAATTTAGGGGGGTTCTGAACATTCGATTGCGTATAAAAACAATAATAGGCTTCCAGTGTTTACGGATTGTGATTTTTGTACCAAATTTGGTTCGAATCGGTCCATTCGTTCGTCAGTTATCGTCTCCACAGACTCACTGACACACACACACACACACATACTTTCACACACACACACATACATACACACAGACATCACTTCAAAAATGTTTGATTCGTGATCAGGGATGCTTGAAACGTGCTCTCCCGTCGAAAACTCGAATTCGAATTTTCGACCCCGTCACAATACTTTCCTTATACATTATGTATGTAAGGAAAGTAAAAATAAAACGATTCTTGATGATGAAAATAAAACTCTTGATGGTATAATAAACATTCACAATTACTTTTCTCCGTGCAAATTCGCAATTGTTCTCGATAAAAATACAGATATGGAAAGCAGATAAAAGTACGTTTGAAATCAAGCTCACTTTTTTTTTTCGGGGGTGGGAGGATGTCATCGGAATTTATTTGTAACTACATTTTGTTTCTCAACTATAATTAATTAGTTTTTATCAATGTAAAATAGAATGCAAATTTAAAAGAAATTAACTAGTTAATTAACTAGGGGAGCTATCTGAATCAATAATCGTCTGCAAAATTTTTCATTCGTTTAATCATTTACGAAAGGAAAAAACTCTAAATAATGTCGAATTAAAAAAGATATATGAAAATTTATAACATATGAAACAATATACTACTGAATGGAAATATGCGATCTAAACATGGAAACAAAAAATATAAAACCATTCAATAAAAGTATAGAAACATTCAATATGAAAATACATTTAAAAGAAAAAAACAAAGTTTTATGTATCATGACGAGGAACTGTAAACTTTACCTAAATAACAAAATGGAAATCAACATGAAAGAAAGATAAATACTACCCCTGTACTAAAAATGTACAAATCTTTAGGAAATAAAAGTCATTATTTACTGTTTAAATATAAATTTTACAAATAATATCTAATAATTTCTGCCAAAACTAAGTTTCGCAAAAAAAGGTTCCATCTGTTCACATATATTACCGTCAAAATAAATATGCGTTTAAAAAAAAAAGTGTCAATAATTCCCGACATCATATAACTCTCGGATTTTTCTCAAAAATATATATCAATTCACAGAATTGTCTATTTCAACAAAATTGTACTAATTGTACTTAAATAATGTGTAACAATTTCTGCCAAAACTGAGTTTCATAAGAAAAGGTTCCATTTGCAATATGTAAACACACATTACAATAAATAATAATGCATTTAAAAGGAAAAGTGTCAATTCCCGAAATCTTAACTATTGGATTTTTTTCAAAATTACATATCCATTCACAGAACTGTTTGTTTCAAAACAATTGTACTAAAACTCTCATGAGGAACACAGGTCAGGTCTTTAATGACATTCATCAGGAAACACGACTTTTAGAAATCTTTCAGAAATATTCTGCAGTTACAATAGTAGCAAGACAGATTTTAAGACAAATGTCATGCAATTTAATTGAAGAAAACAAGAGTAGCCGTTTAGAAAAAGTTAAATATGAGTCTTTCGATGTCTCTGCAAATTTTGTGAGTGGAAGAAGCACATGGAACATAAACTGCAATGGAACGGTTACTCTCCTGTGTGGATAGGCATATGAACTACAAGAGTTCTTTTCAATGCAAACGTTTTACTGCAATAGTGGCATTTGAAAGGTTTCTCTCCTGTATGAACATGCATATGATCTGCAATGATACTTTTCCGTAAAAACCTTTTACTGCAATGGTGGCATTTGAATGGTTTCACTCCTGTATGAACATACATATGATCTACAATGCTACCTTTCCTTGCAAACATTTTACTGCAGTGATGGCATCGAAATGGCTTCGCTCCCGTGTGAACCATGATATGTCTCTTCATGTCAGACAGTCTTGATGTAGAGAATGCACAGGATTGACACTTGAGTAGTTTTCTGTTGTCCTTCCAGCAGAAACGGTAACCATGCGTCAATACAGAAGCTGCAATGTTAATCAAACGGTGCTCAGTATCAGAAACATAGTCTAAATTGAAAATAATTATAAGACAGACTGCAATATAAGGCAAACAATACAAAATACCATTAGCATATTTAAATAATAAAGATACAAAGGGGAACAGTAACTAAAAGCGAATTAATTATATAATCAGTGGTTGTACCCGTTTTCCCAGAATCTCCTACTTTAAATTCTAATTTCCTAATACATGGTGGCCGGTAAAGGCGTGAAAAAAGAAAATAAGGTTCAAGCGATGGAAGTTAGAGCTATAAAAAGTGGTATCAGTATAGTAAAGTGGCCAAGCGCTATTAGATGATACTGACGGCAGCGCGCCTTGCGGTAAAATTTGGAAGTTATCACCCCTTCTCAATAAGTAAAATACACTTTGTGCAAAGAATAAAGAAAACTTGAGCAACGTATATAAGCACAAATAGCACAAAAATGCAGCATACCGCTGTTTCGAGGATAGGCTGGATCAACTTCATCAGTGCAAGACAACTAACAATCCCGAAGTCCAAAAGAGGAATGGGCGAGAATAAATGAAACAGGGACAAATATAAAGAATTTTATTTTCGCCTGTTCCTCTTTAGGACTTCCGAGTTTGTCGATTTTCTTGCACTGACGGGGAGGATCCTGCGTGTCTTCGAAACAGCAGTATGCTGCATTATTGTATTATTTGTGCTTTTATGCGTTGTTCAAGTTTTTCTTATCTTTCGCACAATAAGTATTGTACTTATCAATAATTGTTATCTTTATTCAGCAATATTTTTTTTTTAGTTTTATAATCGATTTTGAAAACAAGAATCTCCACATTAATTTGAATCGAAAAACAAAATATAACATATGAACTTGTGTACTACTGAATTCAAATATTTATGTTAAATACTATAAAAAATATAAAAACATTCAATTGCAGATACCATTTTAAATGCATGTGTAATGATGAGGTACTGCAAACTTAATAACATTGTAACTCAATAACTTAACAACATGAAAGAAAGAGAAATACTACCAAGGTACTAAAACTGTATAAAATTTACAGAAAACAAAAGTCATTATTTAATATTTAAATATACATTCTACAAATATGAAATCTTTTCGGCCAAAACTGAGTTTCACAAAAAAAAAAAAGGTTCAATCTCTAATGTATGAACACACATATTATGTTAAAATAAATAGGCATTTTTAAATAAAGGTGTCAATAATTACTGACTTCAAAACTATCGGATTTTTCTCAAAAATATATATCAATTCACAGAACTGTCTGTTTTAAAGAAAAAAAAGTACTAATTGTACTTAGATAATATGTAATAATTTCTGCCAAAAACTGAGTTTCCCAAGAATGGGTCACATTTGTAAAATATGAACACACATATTACATTAAAATAAATATACATTAAAAAAAAAGGTGTCAATAATTCCCGAAATCAATTTTTCGAACCCACGAATTTTCCTCAAATACATACATACATATATATATATATATATGTATATATATATATATATATATATATATATATATATATATATATATATATATATATATATATATATATATATATATATATCAATTCACAGATCTGTTTGTTTCAACATAATTGTACTCTTGAGGAACACGTGTCAAGTAAATGGTTTCTGATGACATTCATCTGGACAACATTTATTTCAAAAAATTTTCAGAAATGTTCTAAGTTAGAATAAGGCAAATGTCATTAAATTTAATTGAAGAAAACAATAGTACGGATTTAGAAAGGGTCAAATATGAGTTTTTAGATGCATCGTTAAATGATGCTTGTGGGAAAATCTCCTGGAACATAAGTTGCAGTGGAACGGTTTCTCTCCTGTGTGACTACGCATATGTACGACAATTTGACTTTTTCTTGAAAACCGTTTACTGCAGTGATGGCATTGAAAGGGCCTTTCTCCTGTATGACCATGCATATGTTCGACAATGCTACGTTTTCTTGAAAACCGTTTACTGCAGTGATGGCATTGAAAGGGCCTTTCTCCTGTATGACTACGCATATGTTCGACAACGCTAGCTTTACTTGTAAACCCTTTACTGCAGTGATGGCATTGGAAGGGCTTTTCCACTGTGTGAACTTTCATATGTGTCTTCATGTCAGACAGTCTTGATGTAGAGAATGCACAGGATTGACACTTGAGCAGTTTTCTGTCATTTTCGTTCCAGCAGACACGGTAATCATGCTTTGATACAGAATCTGCAATGTTAATCAAACTGTGCTCAGTAACAGAAACATAGTCTAAATGGAAAATAATTGTAAGACAAACTGCAATATAAGACAAACAATAAAAATACCATTAGCATATTTAAATAATAAAGGTAAAACTTGAAACAGTAACTGAAAACGAATTAATTATATAATCAGGGGTTGTACCCGTTTTTCCAGAATCTCCTACTTTTCATTCTAATTTTCTAATACATGGTGGCCGGTTAAGGTGTGAAAAGAAAAAATAAAGTTCCAGCGATGGAAGTTAGAGCTATGAAAAGTGGTATCAGTAGAGTAAAGCGGCCACGCGCTATTAGATAATACTGACGGCAGCACGCCAAGCAGCAAAATTTGGAAGATAACACGCTTATCAATAATTAAAATACACTTTGATCAAAGAATAAGTTGTGAAAATAGCAAAAAAGTTTTGAAAGATGACAGTTGTAGATATGTAAGAGAGTATCGATATAGTAAAGTGGTCATGCGCTATTAAATGAAACTGACTGCAGCACTCTTAGAGGCAAAATTTTGAATTTAACACTTTTTTTCTCATAAACTGTGAGCGGGAAAATGTCAATAAGGGAGTATGTCAATAAGGGGACATAGGAAAATGTCAATAAGGGAACATAACCAAATTAGATGTAAACATTGTTTCATTTAATACAAAAGCACAATTTACATAGCCTGAAGTTTAATTTAAAGTATGCTGAACATGTCCATGGTCTGCCAGAATGTATGTTTGTATCCAGGTAAAAACTTCCTTTCTGCACGATAGCCAGCATTATGGATGGAGGCGTGGCAGTAGAAAATCGTAACACTCCCGTACATCTTCATCAGACTTTTGTCCAATCGCCGTATATCAATACAATTTCTCAAACATCTTCATTTCTCAAACATCTAGCCTGTAACTAAAAACGGTAACTAAAAAAGAATCGA